>VZTL01026493.1:20614-61133 GCA_013400535.1 Scopus umbretta
AAAAAAAAAAGGAGCCATTAATACAGAATACAGTTGACTTAGTGGAATCCCCATCATCTCCTTTGCTTTTATATCAGGTTTGTGGGGCTTTAGAGGGTTTTCATTCATAAATCAGCTTCCTTTTATGATGTTTCTTACAGCAAAGAACAAGTAGTACTCAGTACTCTCATAGCACTTTGCATCTGGAATCTGAGAGCTTTGCAAGAAGATGGGTGAGATGCATTTTCCTTGCACATCTAATAGCAAATGGGAAAGATAAGAAACTTGTCGAGGCTAACAAGCTCACCTGACAGACTGTGCCTGAGTGTCCCTCAATGTGTCATCACTTCATACCTATAATTTTGGCTCACACTGCTGTAAAAATGAGTGTGATGTCAGAAAGTTGGAATGATAATTTGAATTCAAGATCAAATAATAACATGCATGGTGGAGGAGCTGGATTATGTGCTTGGTTTTGGGATGAAAGCACTGAGCTGGTGGTCATGGTATTTTGATTATATTTGTCCTGTGTAAACTGAGTTTAGTAATACAGTTTTAGCCTCATGTCACAGCACACAGGATAGTAAATAAGAGGAAAAATGCTCATATTAGTTTCAACACAGCTCCATCAGAAATAACACATTTTAAAAATGGAGGGTATAAAAAAACCCAACATCATCTGTAAATTAAATCCTTATACCACGGGGCTGAAGAATAGTTAGAAATAGATTATTTCATCCAGGTCATAATAACCACTTTTTCTTTCTATACTTTCTTGTTTTCATGGGTGACAATTCATGTAATCAAACCCATACTGCAAACCTGATCAATTCAGAGCTCATGCAGGAAAAGACATGCGAGCCAGGGACATGGCGAAGCATATATTTCTCAAATGACACAGAAACAAACAAGAAAATAGATCTTCACTCTATCCAGAGCTACACGGGCAAAATCCATTTGGCTTCCAGTCCCAGCACATCACCACTCCAGCTACACCAATTTATTATAAGAATTTTTAAATGCCCTCCCTAACACCTTGCTGTCACCATATATCTTGAAACACTATGAATTTTGGTGGGGAAGTTGAGGACCACATTATCTGTTGCACACAACTTCCACGCTGAGATGTTTGCCCATATCTAGCACCCTACATGGAAACAGGACTTAATCTTTCACCTGTCCTCTGACTGGAGCTGCAGCCTAAGAGCTCCTGGCACCAACAGAATAATGGACAAGCAAAGCTGGACCTTAGGATGGGGTTTTGCTAAGCTGCTTTGCCAGCCCCTCCCTGGCCACTGACCAGCAGAAAAGCCTCCCTCCACAGAAAACAGCAGGATAGGGATCAGCAAAGCCAAAAGTCTCATTTTGGATTTATTCTGGGAAGCCTTCAGGGCCTGAAGGAGCTTCCATGGTGCATCCCCAGGCCAGTTGGAGCTGGTGCAATCAAACACCCCAAGGGAAAAAAGCAGCCTTTGCCCAAGGCTTCACTTTCTCCTCTCCTCTCAGCTCTGCTCAGTGCTTATCCCACATTCAATAAGTCCTCAAACCAGAGGAAAGCCTGACTCACTCTCTATCACAGTCATCAGTCATCCATACATGTGGCTTTGGTCTGTGGAAAAAGAAGCTGGTTTAATTTTCCAATAGTTTATGGCCAGATATTCCTGCTGGCAAAAAGAGCTGTGAATATTTTACAAGGGGCCCTTTGCTCCTTACGCATTTGTGTTTTCAGCTCCTTTGCCTGGAACAACTCCCAGTAGAAACCTGAGTGGCTGCAGGAAAGATACGGGCATCAGGGCAGCTCTGGCCCACGCCATGCAGCTTTGCCAAAGCATTTTGTCCCCTTTCCCCATTCACAGGGACAGAAAGACATCGCCCCGGGGACCGAGAGCACCAGCAGCACTGACTGCCTCCTTACCCTGGCCCCACGTTTCGGAAACGGGTGGCTGTGGGCTGTGCCTGGAGCTGAGCCGCTTTCTGAGGAACTCGCCTGGCACCTTCCCATGGGCATTGGGGCTGGAGAGAGGCAGGAAGATAAGAGACTGCCCCAAGCTCATGGCTATGGGGAAGAAAACACTTGTTCAAATATCTTTGATCCTATGCAAACACCCCGTTGGAAAAGCATTGCGGCACAATTTGTTCGAGAGTTTCCTGAAGAGCAAAACGACCTCTTCTAAGGCACAATAAACACCCAAGGTTTACAATAGCTGCACAAGGTGATAAATATGGAGTGCAACATCGACAGGCACCACTCAACACAACATTCACGTGCAACGGCAGCATTTAATCGATCTGAAAGCTTCCCCACCAGATAGCAACCTAGCAAGCCCCAGCCAGAGGTGGGTGGTTGCTCTCCTGCGTCTCCATTGGCATTTCTGGAGGCACCGTGTGGTTGTGCCGCAGGCACATCCTGGCCCCTTGAGGAAGGGGTACTGAAGACACCTGGTTTTGGTTGGAGTGCATTATAGGTTTGTAACTAGCGGTGGGACTGAATCCAAACCCTGACTTCCAAGTGATCTGGAAAAGAGTTTTCACTTGGCTCCTTTATCAAAATTACCCAAATGCAAGTGCCTTGGGGAAGGCTGGGATCTCAGTGGGGTCTGCAGAGACACAGTCCAGCCTTTGCATGACATAACCCGATGTCCATATGGAAGCTCACCTAAATGATTTCCGCACTTGGGCTCATTCAAAGGACTCCAGGCTCCTCCAACACAAGTTACATTTCTTGCCTTGCTGCTGGTTTGAATTTACTCACTGGAATAAGCATCCACTGAACTGTGCTGAGCCACAGCCATGTTGGAGAGCCCAGGCCAACTGTTTTCTGGCCATACAGACTAGGACGTGTTTACCCAGAGCTTGGAAAAATGATTGAACTTTTATTTTAGCTCAGAGGAGAGACCAACAGGTCACCTTTAAGCTAAGGGTGGTATAAATAGAGGCTGAGCAAAAAAAGCAACGTACAGAAAGCCACAGAACTGCTCTCTCCAGGAGGGAGGAGGAAAGCAAGACCCCATAACCCTGAGCAGACACGTATTTAATAGAGCAGGTTAATAAGACAACCTAGGTCAGCCCCATTCTTCAGCCCCATCTGTCCCACCTCCGTATGGATGTGGGCAGCTTCACAGCTGCCTTAACTTACATATTCATGTATATTTGTTCCATGGGATGCAATGGCACACCTTTGGCAGGCAGAGCAAAAGCCAAAACTTCTGCAACACTCCTGGCCCTGAGCTTTCTCCTGCTCTTGTATGCTGCTGCCAAATCTGTCAAAGAAACTTCAGGGAGGGAAAGAGGTCTGGGGGAAAGGAAGTCTGGATGCTGCAAAACCCAGGTGACTAAGGCATGCAGGTTTTTGGGGACATAAAGAAAATCAGTGTCTCAGAAAATCACAGCCAAACACTGTGATGAAATTACTTTTCACTCAGCACCCTGAGCTCCCCCAGAAAAGACAGTTTAAAGCACAGCTGGTGGCACCTAAAGCCCAAGCAAGGCTAAGTCACAGACCAGAAGCTGCAGCACAGTCCTGCTGTTCCTGGACTTGTCACCTGCAGAGTCCCTGCTTCCCTCTCCAAGGCAACACCCATCAATCTCCCAGGGATGCTCCAGGGCTTAGCAACTGTCTGCGAGCCCCTGAGGATCCCTGACGGAGTGCCTCGCTGCACAGCAGAATATGGTGATATTTTCTTTGCTGTATTAATACAGCTGTCGTCGCTCCCATGCAAACACTTGCCACCTGCCAACATTTGTGGCAGCAGCCTCATAAGGCACCACTGGCCCGGAGAAGCTGTCCCTTGCTCCAGAACCAAAGCAACTGCATGGCATGGTGCAAACCTCAAGCTGTGCAAAGGTGTAGTAGAGGACCAGGTACATGCAACAAGCAGCATCTCATGCAGAAGAGCCTCAGTGCTGCATGGGCTGGATTTATTCGGGTTTGTTATTGCATGTTTTACCACCATGGTTTGCTAGAAGCCCATGATTCAGTATTGGGAGCTTGCATCTCTATGCTTACACTGGCACTAACTTCTTCACAGCATTTAGTGCCAAAAGAAACGTGCAGGGAGACATGCGAAAGCAGGTATTTAGCGGTGGAGCAGTCCGCCATTGCATCAGCGGCCTTGGGTTATTTTTACAAGGAGTGCAGAGTGCACACTTGGCCGCGGCTCACTGTTAGTCTCCCAGGGCAAAACGTGGAGGAGAAACCAGCTTAGTCACGATGCTTTGGAAAAGGGTAACCTTAGCGGGGGAACAGGGCCTCTCTGCCTGGAAACACGCCCGTCAAAATAGGTTTCTCTGGTTTCCCATCTCATTGGCCCATGGGGGAGGAGAGAGGAAAGGATCTTATTTTCCATAAGAATAGGGAAAGGGATATATTGGTATGCTTGCAGAGGTTTAGCTACACAGCACAGGGATGTGTCTGTACCTTGAGCTCATGCTGTAAGACATGGGACATCCATCCTCAGTCTAGAAATGGAGATTTGGGTCCCTGACGTCCCCAAGCCACGTATGCACGCTGCTGCACTTGCTCCACCCTTCCCAACACGGTTTATTGAGTGTAGAGAGTTTTATGAAGCACTTCCAGAGCCAGTTTCACACCGTAGCCCAGGAAGACATGCCCCAAGCATCACTGCACCTTTTCCTCAACAAAATTAAAGAAATGTTTAAGTATTTCAAAAAAGTAATTTCCCTCCTTTTTAAACAGCAGTGGAGGCTATTATTAAGTAAAACATCCAAGAAACAGCACTGAATGACTCTATCCCTTCATACACCATTACAGGAAATTAAAGACCATAGCAGTAAGTACAGGACAGCGATGTCTCCAGGTCCCAGCTCGGACTGCTGCCCTATTGCACCAGGCGCATCATACCTATGTACGGTCCCTTCCCAAGAAGAGCTTAAAAATACCACATGCAAATCAAAAGGAGGCATGAGATGGGTGAACACGTTGCAGTTCAGCAGCAGAGATGAGGACAGATGAGCTAGCTCTGAGTTTGCTGTCTCCAGGAGAGAAAAACGAACAAACACCCCCCTCCAACAAAATCCAAGGATACAGAGTGGAACAAGCATGCTCTTGGCAGAAATTCAGAGGCCTGATGAGCTTGCTGGGACCTGCTGGGAGATACACACAAGCCCTCCAGGAACACCTGAAAAATATCTGGGGTTTGCTGTGTGATCCCCAATGGGGGCTGGGTCTTGCTCAGATGTCCCTCCCAAGACATGGCTGGGACATTGGTGGTGCTGCCCTCCAGGAGGGCTGCAGGAAGGGCTGCACCTCTCTGCATCACAGGGCATGGACCCACAAATATCAGGTACACACCTTGCCTGGGGCATTTGAACCTCTCCTCCCCGCTCCAGGTTACATCAGTGTATGAAGCCTTATACACAGTAGTGAACCTAGATGATTGATGCCATGGCACTGCCACAGGCAGCTCTTTCCCCAGGACGAAAAGGCATGGGAAGGGTTTGGAGGATGGGGAAGAGAGTGTTGGCCTAACATGGCCTAGAAGTTGGTTCCTGGTGGCCCTCAAACAGAGCTCCATCACATCTGCAAGCATGACCAGAGCCAAACACGGTTTATAGGGATGGGCTTCCTTTTTGCTCAAAGTGAACTTTTAGGTAGCTTATTGGTTCCAGACAGCAAGTTCAGGGAAGCCACACAGCTCCCACACTCTCGGGGAAGCTGTTACAATGAAGACGTCCCATCAGGAAGCTCTGCAAACCCTCCTTTGGGCTTACCGGAAAACATCACTCAGCCTCTTCCTACCATTCACATCATTTGTTTAAATGCAACCTTAATTCCTGACAAGCAATGTGCAGGGGAGAAGAAAAATACAACCATGACAGATGAGCCTTTAGGTCCCCCAGCACACTCTGACGTGTATGAAACAAGGTGAAACACAGACAGAAACGTCTCTTTAGGAGGAAGCCCACTTCTGGGAGTTTCAAGAGGATTTGAGGGAGCATCACCAACTACAGCTCCCGCTTGCCCTACAGCCTGCACAGTGCTTTGCAGAAGAAAGGTATTTCCTCTGGAAGGTGTGTATTTTAGATGCTTGCAACTGATTCATATTCGGTGCACAACGTGTCACCATGACTATAGTGCCAGGACACATCACACTGATTTAGCAGAGTTGTGCCATCCTCCCAGAATTACAGGTAAGGAACTGCAGCACAGGAGGACTAATAGCTCAGAAATCCCCAGAGATCTGATGCCACCTACATCTCCTGTGATCACCATCTGGTAGCTTTTGGTCTTCTCTCTTACCCGTCTTCCTCTTCATCCACCATGTTTTGAGAAATCAGACATTTCATACTTTTCTAAGCCCACACTGCTCTGTAAATCAGATACCAACAATATTGCTTATTTAAAAGAAAGCCTGGGGAAATAAACCTTAATTATCCAAACAGCCAGTGGCCACCATGCAAAGCCACATGGAAGCCACGTGGAAGGGAAGGGAGCCAGCCTAGGATTTTCAAAAGCCCATATGCCACTATAGCTGCCAGTGAGCAAAAGGAGGCTGAGAGTTTTAAAAGCCCACATCTGCCTGGGGCTGCACTCACAGAGAAACCTGCTCACGTCCGAGCCCTAACAGCAGCCCATGAAGGCTGCGCTTTTTTGGGAACGTGGCCTTGAAGGCACAGCCAAGGACTCACTTGTCATTTGGGTTCATGATAAATATCACACAAGGGCAAGGCAAGGTCTGTTATCCTTGCGAGGCAGAAAGTGTTCATGACGGGGTAAGGTCTTTAACCCTAAAAAAGAAAAAGCGGCAGAAAGCAGAAATCCTTTGCAAAACGAAGTGCTAACAGGTGAAGTACTAATACTGGGTGAATGTCACTTGGTCAGCTGGAAGGCCCGATAGTGTGCAATCAAATTACAATTTCTGAGCAGGTCCCCTCTTTCCAAAGACACACAAGCACAGCTGTAACCAGCAGACTTTTTCCCTGGAACTCAGAGGTAAGCTCCATGCTCCCTGCAGAATGGTTTCCCAAGTCAGCACAGTAATGGAGGTGTGATGAGACCATGGCACCTACCGGTTTGGGGCAGTGGATGTATCTAGCAAGGCTGATGATCAAGTCATGAGTGATTGGATCCACCAGGTTTCGAAAGCTGGCATATCGATAGAGGACATCATCCAGAGAGGTTGACTCCATTCCCAAATCCTGCGGAAAACAGGGTAAAGGAGCAATATGAGATGTGCTACAAAAGCCAGCACTAGCGTGGATCTTAAAATTAGCCCACATTGGTGGTCCCCATGAAGAAACCAAGAAGAAAGTGATCCCCACCACCCAATACAAGGAAGGGACACATGAGCATGTCACCCTGGGGAAAGCTGCACTCCTGTGCTTTATCTGCTCTGCAGAGAGGCGTTAGGGCTGCAGGATGAACACCCTCATCCCTCTCAGAAGCCATAAATCCACCGAGCGAACAGTATGCTTGCAACAATGTAAAATAAAAAAATCACTCCGGTGAACATGACAGCTTGATCAGCATGAAACTGGAATTGGAGAACAAATATAGCATAGAAGTGCTGCGGGTCTGCTGCTCATAGGGAGGAAGGAATGAGTCTAAAATTGCAGCAAGGGAAACAGGAGGATAAATTGAGGGGTTTGGGAAGAGCTGGACTAGATTGCCTGGGGAAGAGGTGAAGGCTCTGCCGTTGGAGACTGGACAAGGATGTGTCAGGAACAGTTCAGATTGTCCTGATCCTGCCCTAGGGATGAATCAGACCTCCTGAGGTCCCCTCCAAGACTATTTTCTAGGATTTTCAATCCTTCCATTTGAGGAATTTTGGCAGAGAACTCATCATTATATTAAATATGTTAGTGCACAGGAACAAGGAGGGGGAGGGTTATATGTAGTGTACTTCTTTTACTTCAAATATTTTATCTCCACTGTGTTTTGTTCCTCAGCAGCAGATGATCAGGAGACAGGACAGCACTCCTCTCAGATGAACACATGTTGCAGTGCGGTCCACCAGCCACCCCATAGGACAAACCTGTGCCAGAGTGGGTCTATCAAGGAGATGTGCCTCACAGGTCTCAACCAACACTGGAGCTCCAGGAGAGCTGGGCTTATTTTCCAGGTGGGTGAGCTTGAGCAAGCCAATTCTCTTTTCACTTTTATTTTTGACAAGAATAAGACGGCTTGTATTTCTCTTCAAAGGCCTGCTTTTGCTTTTATAGAGTGAAGTCCAGAAGCAGCCTCCTATACTCAGTATGGATGGGATTTAGCAAAATGAAGACCCATGGGTCCTACTGCATTTCAGGAAACTCATCTGTCCTTTGGGTAATGTATCCACCTTCCCATAGCAGAGATGCCACCACACCTACCCCAAGGCATTTACTTTCCAGATGACCTCTGCAAGACCTGGTGGGCACCACACTGATGCCAGCCGGCCACCCTGCCATTCATTTTGGCAAGATAGAGTCCTTACACTGCCAAAACAACATGGAAGTGGTTGTTTGACAGCCAGTGCTGAATAGTGGAGATGCAACTTGATAAGGAAGAACTGACCACCAGCACTGCATCAGTGCAAACACTTGTGTAGGAACCACAACCTCTGGTCCTTCAAGCCCTCACTGGCAACAGGAGCTGGGTTTGTAAGCTGATGGGCTGGTCCAGCTCTGAGTGTCTGCTTCCTGCTTCTTGATACAACACACAGCAGAATTAGGAATAATTTCAACTATCCACTAAAAAACAGGCAATGATGAATTCCTCGTATCTGTATCTCCACTAGCACTGAGGAAAATTACTTCTGACCCCCAAGAACAGCCACGCTGGAGACAGAGACTTGTCCACAACTGCGTCAAATGCCAAGTCCTCCTCCCACATAACTGGTGGCATCTGGCATGAAGAATTTCATTAATTTCATGAAAACACACATGTCTCTGGGGGTGAAAAGGCCTGCTGCCCAGCAATGACAGCGCTCCCAGGGATTAATCATGGTGCCATCAAACGAAACTGGCCGAGTTCTACAAAGAAATTGAGGCTGAAAAGAGCTGAGCTGCAAAAATGAGATGGAAGTTTCAGGTGAAGAAGGAATGAGTGATGCAAGAAACATGCATAAAGGGGAAAGTATTTGGTGCTCTGGTCCTCTTCTTAAGGAAAACCAACCGACTACAGGAAGAAAATAAAGGAGATGACCCTGACAGCAGGGGGGTCTGTCATGTGGGGCTGGGGAAAGCAAAACATGAAAGTTAGTTATAAGGTGCCAGTAATAGGAAGGTGCTATTTGGCCACATGGGAGTAATAGGAAGGTGCTATTTGGCCACATGGGAGTCTCAGTCTGGCTGACTCAATTAAACTCCCCCCCCCAAAAAAAAAGTGTCAGATGCAGCACAGGGCTGGGACAATCTTATTCGCCATCATCTTGCAAAAAGCAGCCCTTCCTGACTCTCTTTTTATTTATAGTTTTGACTAATAACTTGTTATTTATTGAAAATTTTGCACTTCTGCAGGCCTTGTTCATGTGAGGACATTAGAGCATCTCATGAACGCAAATTGCATTTGTCACTCACAACTACAAGTCCTTACATTTAGAAGTGATGCATTTAAAAGGAAGGCATCACACAGAGGCATTATCTCCCTTACAGAGCTGAGCTGAGCAGCTCAGTGAGATGTTAAGCTCTGCAGATGTGAGAAAGGACTCCATCCTAAACCTGTGCTACAGCCAAAGCACCACAGCTCCCAGCCCTCGCAGTATAAATGCAGTTTTTGCCCGAACAGGTAGAAGTGCAGTACAGTTGGATATAGCTGCTGTTACAAGAAATCAAAAAAATTACACAGCAGTAAGAAAGTAGTTTTACATGGTCTAAAAGTTTAAAAAAAAAAATTAAAAAAAAGAAAAATAAGATAATCACAGACCTGAGTAATCTCCCTTTGTACTTGTACACATGAATAAAGACAGAAAAATAGAAATACAATTCAGGAGCTCCAACTATCAGAAATTCATGATCCCTGTCACACCCAGGGCACAGTCAGGGACAAACACCTGTGGCTGAGGGTGGGGACTGTCCCCTAAATCCTGGCAACACTTTGCAATTCGATCAGCTGAGGTGTGTGTTAAAAAGCCTCTGTGACTTCAGACAGGTTGAAAATTATCATCTTCACTTAAAAAAAACCTCCAAAATCTATTCCATCTGAAGACACTCCCTGTAGCAGTCAGAGGGTACAACTACCGCTCATGCCACAAACGAGATGGCAAGTCTTCAGCATACTGGTTTCCTTGTTATTCTTAGGGACATCACCACAGCACTGACTGAGTTAACACTGGTTTTGCTGATGCTTTGACTGCAAACATACCATTTGGTAAAAAAGAGCCGAGGTGGTTAAAAAACCACACGTGTGGGGCTGTTCCCCCTTGCCGAGAGCACCAAAAAAGCTCCAAAACAACAAATCCAACCAGCCACAAAACCCAACCAGCCAATGCACCCACTGATTGCAAACATGCCTAGTTTGAAAAATAAAGAGGCTGGACTGATCTATGATCTATCCCACAACTTCTGCCAAGTTGGCACTTAAAAAAAATTAATTAATCTCAGCATCGAGATCTAGAGCTAAGATGAAGGAGTGCGCTCTGCTTCCTAGGAGCAGTACTGTCACAGCCAGACCAGCCCACCAAGGATGCTCCAGCATGGTTGGGTTTAATTAGGCTGGAAAAACTAACTCCTTTGTTCAAGACTGTCTTCCTCCTCTTGTATTTCAGCACTGCATGGATCCATGGGCAATTGCACAGAACCGTGTGGTTTCAAAAACTCGGGCTCCTTTGCAAGAGGAAAAAAAGGGAGAAATAGAAATTGTGTAGATAATGTAGGGCAGGGAGATCCTCAAAGCAAACTCCCACTCTTTCAGGGAGAGAAACACCTCTGCTAACAGCAGTGTGGATGCTACCTTCCCAGTTTGGTAGAGCTCAACATTAGGATTAAGAAAACCAAGTAAAAGCTGGATTTGGCTCACAGTTATACGGCATCACTGGCAAACACCACACACTACCGAAGCAACTGGGTTTGGGGCTTGGTAAAGGTAATCCTGCACACATAGCTCTTGACACGCTGGGATCTTTGAGGATCAAACCAGGCTTAGCATCTTGCCACTTCCCTTTAAGCATCTCAAAAGTCTGACAATTTTCTCTTAAGCTAAAATTAAAATGTAGAACCAATAAATTCAGAGAATTTCTCCTCCGGTCTCCTGGGAGAGCTTACATTTTTCACACGAAGTACTCCCTCCTGGTACACATTTTTTATGCACAGATGTCTTTCTCAGCTGCTCCCTAAATCTCTCTGCCACACCAGCATTGTCTCTTTTCCACCGCATGTAATATTTTAAAGCCACTCAAAGCTGAAACTTGTTCGAGGCCAAGTGATGAGCTCATCTGCAATTTAATAACTTAACACCAGTTCATGCTGTCAGCAGCAAACCACGAATCGCTAGCTTTGGAGAAAACGCCCAGCATCTGGCTCAAGTCACTTGGGGTTTTTTTTCAGCATGTTCCCTTTTCCCAGGGGATCTTTACCTGGATAGAAAGTGCAACTTTCAAGAAGTAGGGTGTACGATGGTATTTATGAGCCAGGGAGGACCACGACTTTCTTGGTGCAGGCTGGAAGGGTGTTTTTCTAGTGTGCAACCAAAACCCCTCAGAGTGCTGAGACGGTTTGGGGAGGTTTGCATGTGCAGCAGGAGAAGGGGAACATCTCTGCATCCCTGAGCCGCCTCGAGTCCTGACATCCCCATGGGCACTGGCAGGAGGAGGCCGAGAGGACATTTCAGAGCAGCACTTTCAACAGCACATCTACCCCCATAAGGCAGACAGGTATAATGCCCAGCTTGAGCAGGATTTGGGATTAACGACACAAAACAAGCAGAGAAAGTCAGGAACACAGAGGTCACTGAAGGCAACCCAAAGGCTGCGAGTAGATCAAAAAGCATCGGGGAAGAAGCTGCCAATCCTGACATTAGGCGGCTCACTGAAACTTGAGCTGCTGCCCCTAAGTCTGTCTTACCAAACCGTGCCTACTGCTGAACACATCAGCTAAAGTCTTGCTTTGCCAGGCAAAACTAAGAAGCAGGGAGAGGAGATCACTTTGGGACTAAGTGGAAAAGCAAGAGTCCTGCCCAATTAATTTTACTGTGCATCCTCCCTGCCGTCACCCGTGCCCTTCCTGCAATTTGTCTGACTTATTTCCAGCTTTAGGAGGCCAAGAGAGAGCCAAACCACTCGTCAGTCCTTGGGGATGGCTTAGGCACTGGAAGGAAAACTTCCCACCACCAACTAGTTGCATTCAGTCTCAACAAGAAGAGTCTTCTGCAAATGCAGCAATGCAAAACTATTAGAATTAAAAAACCAAACCAAAAAAAACCACACACAAGCAAACAAACAAAAAAAAAAGAAGTGCAGGAATTAGAAATTGAAATCAAAGAGCCCAGCAGAAAACTGTAATGCCTCCCATGGCAGCCAGTGACAGAAACGTCCCAGCTACAGCCCTGAAAGGCATGAGAGAACCCAATTATTTTGGAAAAAACACCAAGAGAAGTGAAAGCCCAGGCACAGTCAGTCCTGCTGCCCTGCAGAGCTGATGCTGTGCTAAGTGCTCTCTTCAACCTGGGTCCCTTCTGCAAGCAACAACCACAGAAATAGCCCTTCCAATCAAAAACCAGCCCAAACTAAGAGCTCACCATTGGCCTCCCCAGGCAAACACTACATAAGCAACGCCATTTACCCAGTGAAAAAGGAAAAATAAATGCAAGCAAGGCATTTGGGAGCTGTACCCCCAGCTTATCTTTCCTTAGTTCCAGGTAAAACAACTTGTTATTCCCCTTCTGCAGCCTGCCAAAAATGCAGCACAACAACAGCTAACACTTGAGCAACCGGCTTTTGAAGCTCCAGGTTGTGTTTCCATGAAGCAAAGCATCGTGTAATACTCCCCTAAGCCACAAGGAGCCATAAACAACGGAAGTCAAGCCCATTTTCGCTTATTAAACTATTTACCACTGCAAATTGAATTGCAATTAGAGGAAAATTCAGCAGGTGCACATGAGAAGTCATACGAGAAAGCAGAGTATGCTGTTGCTGCTTTCATTAACACAGAGAAAATGCAGTTACTGGCTGCCCGAATGAGGTTACCGTGTAAAATACCACCCCGAGCTCCTGCAATCACGGCTGCTCATAAATATCCTGATAGCTGCTATTTTGGCCAGCACCTCTTCCAAAACCATTTCTTATCTCTACTAATAGCCAGGGCAGCATAATGAATTTCCAAGTAGAGAGGTTGGTATTCTAAACAAGGGTCAGGCATGAAGGAAGAGAAAGATTAATATTGTGTGCAATCAATCATCTGCAGCAACTTAACTGGGAAAAATGATTTCATGAGGTGAGCATTAGCAATGCAGTGAGTAAGGTCAGCTCAGAGAGACAGGCATGTGAGATGTGACTCAACAGCGAGCACAGTGTGGGTGGCTGAAAGGCTACGGGGTTGATTTTCTTGATGGAGGACATATTTAGCTGCTCAGCCCCTGTGCCTTGTGAAGTACCCCTTGAAAACAAGCAAACATAGTATTTCTTGCCTTTGATCTTTAGGACGTTTGACTCCATCACAAATCCTCCAATGTCTGGTTGACTTATGAAGTTAATAAGCCACCGTAAAACTTGGTCTTTATGGATTTGCCAGCTGCAATTAACCAGGACTGGCCACAGTGTCTAGGATCAGCCTCCACCTGTTCTGCACATGATGAGCCCTCCGGCATTTGCTTCACAACTAATAAGTTTGGTGCTGCTTTACTTTCCTATGAGATAAGACCAAGCAGTGTGGAAATGCATTGCTGGAAAGATTATCTGCCTGGTGCATTTATTGCAGCCCAACGGCTCCGGTCATCTGCGTACACCCCCTATAAACCATGAGTTTATACATTGCAATAAGGTGTTTTAACATGCTATAAACAGCTTAATTCATAACTGGGTATCCTAAGGAAACAAAGCTGAAATAGTCATGCTGTCCATCCCTCTCCTCCTCTTCCCCAAACAGCTTTTTAACACAGGAACCAATTTTCATGTGTTGAGAGAGGAGTACAACATCTGAGAGGTAATGACATTCCCAAAGGTTTGAGGAAAAAACCAGGCCTCAGCAATGCAAAGATGCCCAAGTTTGCACCTTCAAAGAGGGCAGGCAGCATTTAGCAGCCATGTGTGGCTGGGCTGTGACCAGGCAGCCAGTAGTGGGACCAGTACGTCTGGATGGGGCATCACAGAAAGCACACTGGGAACTTCCAAACAAACCAGCAATTCCTACATTTCTATGTCTAATCCACCAGAATGGTGCAAAAATGGAGTTTAAACAGAAAATATCCCACATATTTAGGAGAGTAAATATTGGTTTGGAACCAATGATTGCTCATTCAGGCCTCAAGTGAGGGTGCAGTTAGAGAATAGAGTCAACGTTTTAGGGACGAAGTAAACGTTTCCCTGGCAGATTGACTCAAATAATAAATGGTAGCAGCTTGAACCCCCTCCAGGAGGCTGGAATTATAGAAACTCGGAGAGGTGGATTAATGAGCAGAGATATGATGCCGCCATCCAGATAATAAACAACTGCAAATAAGAGATTTGCAAAAGAATGCACTGTTTTTATTTTAAACTGCAAGGCAAATGCAATTACCCCAATTGGAGTTTGCCCAGACCACAGCTTACAGACTTCTTCAGCAAAGTGCCTGTGGATATTTAATAAAAATAGATAGCCTCAGCTACCCATCCCGTCCTGATTTACAGAGCCAGTGGGATCCTAGTATAGAAAAAGCTTAGAAACACTACCTGGGGAAGGTGACTCCAGGATTTACTTTGAACAGTTCAAACAATTTAGATCCATCACTGCCTTTAACACAAGCATTTGTCTTAAGCTCACAAATATTACTCACTCATCCTTCTAAACCAGCAGGAGCTGCCCACATCCTGGTTTCCCATCCAACCCAGTGCATCAATCTGGGGCTACAGCCCCAAGCCAGGATCCTGCTGGCCATGCAGAGCCTGCACCAGATGGCTTCTGGTGGGACTTGTCACTTTCTCCTTCTGCTCCCCAGACAGATGGGTGACAGCAGCAACCTCCCAGCAATGTACCCCAGCCAGTCTCAGCCCTAAGGTGCAAGGGCCTCTTTTGCTCTGTACCAAAACACTCCCAAGGAGAGCAATCCCCCAGTGTCTGCCTTCTGCAAAGGAAAGACAGGGGCAGAAAAAGCTGCAGGTCTAAGGGCAAGACAAGGAGGAGGCTGTGAGCAAACACACCGGTCTCTCCAGTTTGCTGACAGCCAAGTGCAAACACTGAAGGGCCACCTTCACTGTCTCCTCACCTCCTGCTAGCTGACTCCACCCAGAGTCCACCACATTACATGGCTAAAATTCAAAGAAAAAGGTTAACACATCAACCCTGCAAGACACCCACCCTATTAACTCTGCTCTTGCTGCTGGAACTCCCATTAACAACTCTGCAGTGAAGCATTAAAAGGAAGCATGGCAAATTTAATCAAGCATCTGCCATTTCCATCCTCTTGTGTCTGCTAAAAGAGCTTGCTGGAGCAACCCAGATGCTGACTGGAGTGTCCAAACCACAGGTCAGAAGCAGAACTTCAATTTACCATTCCTTTTGCTCTGTGACTAGTACTTTTCACTATTCAAGGCAGCAGGGATTGCACAGGGACTGCTGCCCCAGGACGGGTCAGTGGCTGATCCCCAGGATGAAGGCTACGCACCAGCCCCAGCCTTGACCACACTGTGCCGCCGGCTGCCAGCTCCTAACTGCACCTCTTCTCCCTGCCACCCCACATGCAAAAAAAGACTTATTTTCCCTTGCAAAAGATTCTGAGATCTCTGTCAGAAAACGGACTTACAGGACAGGATGCATCTCATCTCTCATCAGGTAAGGATCCAGACTTGTCACCTAAGCTCAGTCTACTGTCAATGCCTATGAAGATGGTGATTCATCCTATTCTAAGGTAGCTGGGCTGAGTCAGTCTCTGGATGTGGCTGTCTTTATCAGTTACCTGCCAAGAAAAGCCCCTCTAATTAGCTTATCCTAGACATTTAATGTTTAGGCAACTGGAGCAGGAAAATCCCACTCGTACTGTTCTCACCTTTGTTTTCCAGCACAGCAAGCACAGAGCTCTGCATTGCTTTCGTATCCACTCTTCCAGCAAAAGAGCAGCTCCATCTGTTTTGCAGCTGATCAGCCATCAATACTATTTACATTTTTAAGTTTTGCTTTAGGCCCCCACTGTTTTGTCAGAGGTAACCAGAAGCTCAAACAATTCTTGTCCTTGGAAGGTGACAGTATATGCCGTACGAGCACTGAAGAATTTTATTTGTGCATGCAGATATTGTACCATGTTGTGTTCACGTGCACTAAACACACACACACACATCTTTATAATAAGTATTTACAGGAACAAAAGAAAAAAGGCAGAACTGAAATCCTTGCAGGAAAGGGGAAGAGATTTCCAAATAGAAGACAACACTGTCAGATCGGGAGGAAACACTCGTCTTCATAATTTCCACTGCCTGTTAGAGACCGTCCCAGTGTCTGGGCACACAGTAAGTGAACAATTCCTGATACAAGAACAGCATTCACAACCACACACCTTTCCCTGTTTGAAATTACAGATGAGTCTCCCCACACATGCTACAGCTGATGAGAGTTCCTGGAGCAAGACCGAGTCTACAAGCACTTCGTGCAATCTACTCCTTGTCCTCCACCTGCATGTACTGCATTGCATTAACAGTAATGAGCCAAACACCCTTGCTTTACACATCCCTGCAAATATCTCTGCTAAGGGATACGCTAAGAAGAGAGTCCAAAAATCTTGATTCAGATTGCCCAACTTTAATAATGAATCAAACAGGCAACAAGGCTTGAGCGACTGTGCTGTTTGTCTCTCCTTCCACCTCTCTGTCCTTCCCCAAGTAACTCTGTGTGTCAGCCAGTCTCATTAAACCATGGGAAAGGGGCAAAAGTCTCAAAGGTAATTAAGGTCCTGTAAGTTTTGGGGAATCCATGTCAGAGGAAGGAAGAGACTCCAGTAAGGGAAGGACCAGGGCTTGGCTGTGGTACACCCTGCATGGCAGCAGATGGACGGACAGGAGGATAAATGGTCTGCAGCTGGGCCAGATGGTCCACAATTGCCATTGAGACCTCAAGGAGGACACTGGGAGCAGCTGGATTTTCCCAGAACTGAAGTTTGGCTGATGTGGTGAACAATCAAGATAAGCCTGCAGGAGAACCAGCCTCACCTGGCCCTGCACTCGGGACCACCCTCTTTTCTAAACAGAAAAGATGAGAGAACAGGAATCTCCACCTCTCACTCTTCCCTGCTCTAAACCAGCCAATTTCTCCCTGTAGCCCTCACTTCACAGATTAACACAACATGGCATGAGCTGCCTGGGTCTGGCATTAATTCTGCTGAATCAGCCTCCAGTTAGTGGGAAAGCAGGATTTATTGCCTTGGCCTACTTGAGCCCCATCTCCTGTTTCCAGCAGCTGCCACTGCGAGACATTTCAGGAGGAGATCAGCACGGGTCTCCCTCTGATGTACAACGATGCAACCCTGCCTGCCGGGTGAAAAGTTCTCTGTGAGCACAGCATAATCAGCTTCTCCCAGGAGAAGGTGATCCCAATACCACTAAGTACAGAAGGAATTGCAAATCACAGTTGTAAAGTCACATTTGCTTTTCTACCCGTACAAAATGCTGCTTTCTGAAGATCCCCCCTCCTCTCCTCAGCCAGGAGAGCTGTTGCAATCCAGTGATGGAAGAAGAAAGTTGATAATTTCAGGGGATCAGTCAGGTCTGTGTTAGCAGTGCTGCCAAAAATGCTGAGATGGGGATTACCCACACCTATCTGATACACGGTTTTTGTTTTGGTGTACAGCTCTGCCAAGTAGCGAGCATGCAGGCACCCATGTGAGCCACCGGGAAACACTCCCACATCATCCCCAAGTATTGAAGTTCCCAGGCACATCACTTTGAACCTGCAGCGTTGATAATGTTACCGTATCACTGGGAAGCTTCCCAGATCCTCCCAGCACCCAAAATAAATCAATCCGTTACTGCACACACAATAAGAGCTTGCAATCCAACAACTGCTATCTAAAACCTGGTTTCACTTCCAAGCCCTGGGTTGATTATTATTGCATTAGCTATGGAGGGATGTATTGTTATCGCTCAATGAATGCTAAGCTCTACTTCAAAGGGACTGAATTTTGGTTGTGGAAGACTATACAAATGCTTCAACAATTGCTTTGGGTTCCTTCAAAGCAGATAGGTGCTAGAATAAAACCAAAGATCTTATTGATACAGGCGCTAGTAAAAAAAAAAAGTGTCAATGATTCCTTAACACAGCTCTTTTCCAGAGTAGGTTATTCAAGGGAAATAATTTAAGACATCTTTGAGAGAGAGAAATATTCAATTAATTCTTTAAACTGGCTGCCACGGAATGATGTGGATGTTACAAAAAGATCATTTAAATGAACAAATTGCAGATGACTCTGATAAAAACATGGCAAGCCTTTTTTTTTGTGCCATTTATACCACTGCAAAAGACTGGGTGAGAGGAGATCAGGGACAGAAGTGGGTTTCAATAGATAGCAGCAAGCCAGACACTGCAACATCTGCCACTGGCACTACCCAAAGCACACCAAATACACCTCCAGTGTGTGCCGCACCCTCAGGCTGCCATCGGAAAGCAAACACACAGCTGAATCAGAAGGTGAAATGTTTTGCCATAGCCAAAACCATGTCCCGGTAGGCAAGGCAGTCGGTAGGCTCCTCTCCCATCTTAGCCTGAGCACCCTGTCCTCTACAGAGACACCTATGCCTGCATCCCGCAGGAGGAGAAATGGGAGCATGTGCATGTCCCGCAATGCACGCAGCACTGCTGCCCTTCCCCAAGCACCCCATGTTGGTCCTGTCACTGCCCTGAAGCGTCATTCCCTATCTCGTTCCTGCCAAAAATAGAGTTCTGTCGTCTTCTCTTCTCCCCACCCAAATGCGCACCAAATGAACTGCACTGGCAACTCCACGTTGGCCAGACCTAAGCGTCAACCACCTGAATGCAGCTGCAAGATCAATCTTGATTCTCTGATCCACAACAGGTCTTCTCATTTCAGTCTTGGTTTGCAGGCATATGGACATCCAAAGTCTGGGTACATAATTGGTTTTTTACCAGCAAGTAGAGCGGAGTTACTCTTTACAGCTACCTCACTGCACTTAACATGAGAGTCTGGCCACGTATGGCTGCAAGGAGACACGTATTAGAGATTTTGCACTGTAAAAACTTGGAGGGAATGAGATACAGGTAGATTTTAGCTCAAAACAAGAGATGAGAAAATAGGGTTGAACTTGACATTGAAATAAAACCTCCCTGTCCCTTTCAGCATTAAGACTTACCCCGAGTCAACAACAGCCTATTCCACATCCAAGGATGAAGCCTGTTTCTACACTTGGTACCTTCTCAACAGTTAAAAGGGGCTTCCAGCAAAGGAGCAAAGCAAACAAATCCCACTGTACCAAATTCATTTTCTTACTTAAGACAGATCAACAGGAATGGAATAAAAATAAAGGTTTCCACAGCTCTCAAAGGCTTGCCAAGAAGGCCAGCATTGCACAAGTAATTAATATGGACAACATGAATTTCAATTCTTTCATTTGCAAATCCAGCATCACAGTTAATCTCAAGCATGGACAAAGTCCATTAATAAAGAGATTCATGTAATGGGATTCAAAGTAATGGCAAATCAATACGTAGCACACTTGTATGCTAGAATAATCTATGCTTCGCATAATAATCATGGTAATGCTGTGTATTTATATGGAGACATATTCAAGACCAGCCCAGGCCACCTAACGAGCTTGGTGGGGTCTGTTTCTCCTGCAATGGGATGCAGCTGGCACTGGGAATGAACAGCTGCCAAAGAACTACCCAGCAAGAAAAACAGATAAATGTGTGCATGAAGCGGTTGCAGCAGGGAGAAAAAATTGAGGGAGGATGCTATTTAACAGAGAGGATTGCCAGTCCTAACCTCATCTGAAAAAAGGGAAAAGGATATATTATGTGTCATCATGTCCTTGTGATTATGACAAAGAAATGCTTCGATCGCTGAATGGACATGCACACCCATGGTTACCATCCAACATGTTCCCAAAAGCTGCGAGGGGCAGAAGTTGTCCGAGCCATGCCAGGAAGGGACAAACTCCTCAGCAATCCCATTTCATGAATTAGACTCGGAGCTTACAGCTCATTTCTTTCCAGACACCAGCAGCAGGCAATTCAAAAGCAGTTTCATTAAACACCCACCACACGCGCTTTTGCACAGATACCCACTGAGCCGAGCCGGCGAGCTATCCCCCTAATTACAGGATGATAACAGACATGCTCTGAAACCAGCCGCATCCACACAGCTCCAGCCTAGGGAAAAGTAGGGGTATCACCCATTTCTCCGATTAACTCCTAATCAAACCTGTGAAATGCCTTTTTTGCAGGAGCTGTGCCTAAAAGCATGTGATGCCAAGGTGATATGTAGCATGAAAGCTAAAGCTGCATCCAGCAAGGGACAGCATGGCTGTACAGCTGAATCCCCAAAGGATGCCTGACACAAACATCCACATGTGGCGACGGTTTCCCACTGGCCCTGCTTTGCCTGCAATGCTCCGATCACTGCTGAGCTCCATATTTGCACAAAAAGACACTGCCAAGGTGTCAGAGCTGACACCAAAAATAGAGGTAGAGCAGGAGCCATGGAGAGCTGCTACCCACTGTCCCCACCTCTTACTTCTGCTTTCAGGCAGGTTAAGTGACTTTCCCAATTTTTCACAGGGGAAGGAGAGGATCAAAGACCCCCTAAGTCTCACAAATGATGGAGATATTCTGGTTTTGGGCAGGACCTCCAATCCCATTCATTATCAGCGGCAGGAGTCAGGCCTCTCCACATTAGCTGCTGAATTGCTACAGAGTCTTGGGCAAATAACCTAAGTTCTCTTTTCTTCAGTCTCCCCAGCAGCAAGATGGAGGAGAAAACAATGGAAAACTGAGCAGATCTATAGTGGTGTAAAGGTGCCTGAAGATGAAGGCAGCTCCCTCCAGATTTTGAAAAGCCTGGTTCCCAGCCCTCCCCAGGTGAGCTTATCGAATTAATCCTGATAACCACACTGCTTAGTCCCTCCAGGGTGAAATCAGAGAGGGAAGGGAAAGTATTTCTTACACCCCCAAACAGCAGCAAGTGAGGCACTGCATTAGCCTCTCCTGTGCAGCTCTACCGAAGAGCCATCAAGTGCCTTATGCTCAGGAACTTTTCAAGGCACAAGGTGAGATGATTTCCCTTCAAATCCCTCCTCGAGCCCCTCTGGTCTCACCCTGGGCACCTGGCAGAGCCCTCCTCTCTGGGAGGTGCCTGCCCATGGAGCTCATCAGCCACTGGTGGGACCTTTCCTCTGTCCTCCACTGCTGCAGGCTCAGATGCATTTACCACAACACAGCAATCCCAGCTTGTCTCCTCTTTCACTTAACCACTGCCCCTCTCATCATCTTTGATGCCTCAAAGCCCCTGTGGGGTACGCAGAGAGTCTTCCCCCAAACAAACCAGAGAAATTGAGTCCAAGCAAGTTAAACCCATGTCCCCAGACTAACACACTGCTTGCCTTCTGCCTTGAATGTCCACATTTCCAAACACCTCTAGTTGGGAGGCCATCTGCTCTCCTCCTTCTCCTTTGGGATATCTTATCTCATGCTTGCCAAATTAGAAAACCACTTAAATAAGTCATTAACTACAAACACATGTTTAAGTCCCACTGAAGCCAAAGGGCTTTGATTAGCAGACCACTTAATACAGGCTTTTGCTAAACAAAACTTCTCTGCTACTGCCCTCTCCACTCCAGTCCCTTCATGGTAGCACAGGGTATGGCTCGAGAAGCAATGGCCAGGACACACCACGAACATCAGCTCACCAGAGCAAAATGCAGCTTAAGTGATCAGTGGAACAGCATTTTGCACAAAATCAGGCAATAAGATCCCAGGAGACGGAGGCAATTTGTAGGCTGGGCTGGGCTGAGAAGCGCTCTGCCCTGTGAGAGCCAGCAAACGTTTCCAGTAAGTGCTATTAAGATCCTCTTCATTTCACCACACATAGCTGCAGAAGGGCTTGAGGGTGGTGGCTGCGAGGGATGTGACAGATTAACCCGTACATGGCCAGAGAGCCCTACACTTGGCCAAGAAGAGAAATTCATCCAGGTTTCATTAGTGGTGCTGAACAGACACAGAAAATAAACAGCCCCTGTGCTGTGCTCCATGCCTCTTGCCCTGTTTGCAGGCTATGGGTCATCTACAAGGGGGAAGAGGTGTTCTCTGCACCCCCAAATCCCCAAATCCACACCAGCACCCCCAAGCCAGGCAGGCTGGGGGGTGGCAGGGAGAAGCAACCACATCCCCTCCTGCCTGCCCAGGAGCTGCCTCCTGCTTGGACAGGCAGCAGTACCTCTTGTTCAGCAACAAGAGTTGTCAAAGTCCATCCTCCCCCCTCAATTAAAAATGTGAATATTTCTGCTTTGTTTGACAGTCAGGGCCATTAAGCTGCTCTTGTTGATATTTCATTTCCCAGCAAAGATGCCGGCAGTGTGCACCAAATGAATTTGGGATGACCAAGACAGAAAACATACCTTTGCCCAGGAAGCTTCTGCAAAGGAAATTTGGCACATGACGGATTTGTGGCAGTGCAATGCCCAGCAGATGATAGCACGTTATTAGCCAACACTTGTGTATGACAATAACCACACCTTAAGCTCACTTTGTAGGAGACAGCTTCATGGAAAACCTGCTGCTTCCACTGCTGAGTCACGCCAGAGCTCGTGCACTTCTAGCTGATGCAATGCAGAGTTAAATACAGGCTTTTGCTTCTCGTCACTCCCAATTTGATGAGAAGCTTCCTTCCATCAGTGGCTTCTACCCAACCTCCATTGTTGGGGTCCGAGACAAAGACCAGAAGGACCACCAGTCAGTTCCAGTAACAAGGCAGGAGGCAGCTCTAGAAGAGTTTACACTGGAGATCATGATTTCTTTGTCAGCTCTGTGTTTTCACACTCATGGAAACATGGCGGAGCTCCATGCCTTGGTGCTCAGGATAAAAGCCTGTTGGTTCTCTCAAGTTTAGCATGGTCAGAGAGGCCAAGATGCAAGAAGAAAGTGGGGCCAGCAGTGAGCTGTGGCTCATAGTGCTCCACTGAGCTGCACCGAGTGAGATCCACAGTGCCCTGCACACCACCACGCCTCCTCCTCCTCTGCCTTGGGCTGATCTGCATCTCCCAAACACCCGCTCCACACAAATGAGTTCCCATTAGGAAAGTAGAGCCTTTGCACCAGAAAAGAGTCACTGTTTGGACAGAACAGGCACCACTGACTCAACTATTAGATAGCCCAGCCAAAGCAGGAGTTTCCACTGAAGGATGGAGGTGCCCGACAGCCTCCAGGGGTTTCCTTCTTCCAGAGTGACAGTGAGGGATGAAAGGACAGCTGGTGCTTCACTCTGTGATTTTTGGCACTGCTTTTCTTTCAGACAGAAGAGCCTGTGCTTCCAACAAAGATGCTGACATAAATCTCCATGCGATGGTTCCGGAATGAAGGCTTGTAGCATCCAGCTTGTTAGCTGGTCAGGACAGTTCTCAGGTCCTTCATCTTAACACTCTGCAGTCTTCATCCACAGAGAAGCAAAGCAATTTTTCAGTTAACATGTTGCCTACCCAGCCTTTCCCCCATACCTTGTCCCAACCTGGCAAAGCCCCTAAAACCACACTGAACTTGATGTGTTGAGATCTCCTTGAAGCGGATGGGCGCTAAGCAGAAGTGTTCTTTCAAGCGCATCTTCCCAGGCTTTCTCTTCAACTGGGCCCTAGATAAACCCTTCAGCTGCATCTTCTGAACTAGAGAAGCCATCCCAGCTCCAAATGGCTCATTAGCTGCCCAAGACCTGTAGCCTGCAACTCCAACACCAAGGCATAGGTCACCCAATGGGCTAGCTCTTGTCACCTCCAGCCCTGCAAGGTCCAGGCTGTCAGCCACACACCAACACCTTCATGCACCACGTTGGAGAAACTACATCCTCCACCACAGTGACCCAGCACATGGCTGGCAAGTCAGATCAGATCATCCTATCCCTAATTGCTTTAGGTTGTTATCAGTACACACTGTTGGCTTTTCCTTCATTTACCCCACTGCAGGTCCTTCCTCCTCCAGTAATTCCTGGCATCCTTTTGAATTTCACCCCCCAGACCTGGCTGTTGACCCTCAACACTGCTGCCCACACCAGCAGGGTCCAACACACACCAGCCTCCAGGGCAGGCGTCCCCATAGCTCACGCTGGGTTTTGGTTGTTCACTACAAGGACACAATTTCTGAAGCGGTTTTTGTGCCTGGGAAACTTGCCTATGAGTTCTGCTCAGGTAGTCTGTAAGGACAGCCTAAACCTTCCCTTACACAAACCTTGGAGGAACATCAGCAAAGCACCCAGCAAGGAAAGCCTCCGTCTCCATGCCCTGGGCTGTCTCCCTATTTTCTCTCAATGTTACACCACCCCAGGAAGCATCCCCAGCCAGAAGCAGAGGCCTGAAATGCTGGCGGTAACAGAGTACCCTGCTAATCCCTTGTCCTTCTCCACGGGTGGTTGAGCCTTCCTGGGAAAACTAAACTAGATCCAATGAAATGCTATGGCCAAAGAATATTTCCACAGGTGTTAGAACAAAGTCTTTGGCTTGAAACTTCCACCACAGCTCTGGCATTACAAGCCAGGAACATTTATTTTCCAACTTCAAAATAGCCAACACTAATATTTTTGACCACCAGTTTCTCCTGAAGTTAACAGCAGAAAGAAGAACCCTAGAAGCCTTCAGGACCAACTTCTTAATATAATTTTCCAGATACAACTGCAGGGCTGAATAATTGCTGAAACCTGGTGCAAGACAATGAGCTGAGCAACAGCAAAGCCAGGATGAGCTCACTGCACAGCCCTGTCTGCCAGGGAGCTGAGCTTTCCTTTCCCTGTACGGTCCCAGCGAGACATCCACAACCCTGGGCTGAAATTCCTCACTGGCCATGGAACAGCTGATTTCAATATCAAGACAGCACTGAGACGTGACTAATACAGTCATTGGGCTGGTTTCAAAGTGTATAAGCAACTGGGCCGTGGTGAACCAGATACCTACAGCCTTACACACAAGAGATATGGGTAAACAACAGCATTTGCAATGGGCTGGGGTGGCATTTAACACAGAATAACACAGATGAGTCTTGGGACCTTCTTCTCCCCCAAGAAATGCCAAGGAATTATGCTTGACGGAAAGACTCCTTTTGCAAGACATTAAACAAGAAGAAAAAACCTTTTTTCTCTCTGAAGATGTCACAGGCAGATCCCAGATCACCACTGACAAGTAGAAAAGGTTGGAAAAACCTGCTTCTGAGGGCCAGCAGGCTGACAAGCAGACTCAATTTGCGTTATCACTTTCCTTTTTTTCCCCTTATCTTTCCTGACATGCACGTTCAGAAAGAGATAAAAAGCAGCTGCCTGAGCCCTCCCGTGGCTCTGCCACCTCTGGACTTCCCTGTCCCTGTTCTTGGGTTTTTCCCTGCTCCAGAAGATGCTCCCCTTCCCCTTTACCAGGAGAATGCTCAGCCTTCCTGCCCCTCCAATCCCTCTGCAGAGTGAGTAGGACAAGATGCCTTCCCCCATTACGTGGGTTTTGAAGGGGTGATGAAGGCAAAGACCGTGAAGTGCCCAGCTGCTGCAAGAGGGGAGCCATGAGACCCCGTCTGCCCGCCTTCCAAGGGTGATACCTTTGCTCTTCACCCATTAGCCCTTAGCCCTTGCAAACCCTTTTGGCCAAGCTGATCTCACCCACAAACCATCCCCTTTTGGTTTGCCAAGGGCTTTCTCTGCTCCGGGCTGAGCACAGCCCACGAGCGTTGGGCAGTGAAGCCACATTTCGCCCCATGCGCCACAGTCGTGCTGCAACCTGCTACTGCTGCTTGCTCCCTCCATATCACTGCCTCTGTTCCACGTTCAGCTGCTGTAACGGTAAAAGCTGGGTCAGGCCAAAAAAGCATGCCTCCACACGTGCATTGCACAGAAACACACAGCAGAAGCTCAGGTCCTACTCCAGAACTCAACCACAAAACCAACTTTTCCTTCTCCTAACTCTTTCTTTTGCTTTGTGCAACTCTCTATGGAGACAGTTTCATTCTGTTTAACTAGAGGCACAGCCTGGAGCACCCAAGCTGCAAATCAGCCCTGCGGCACCCCAGCGGCTCGCGGACAGGTCGGCCAGAGAGGAATTATCCAGAGATAGAGCTTGGTCAGTGTTGGGTCCCACCAGGACTTCGCATGTGGTGCTCAGCAGCAAGATGTCATTCTCATTCTTCTGCAGTCAATGGAGGCAACACTGTGAAATGACCCAAACCTGCAGAAATGGCATTTTATCCTGCCTTTGGGATTATTTCAGGCTTCCATATTTTTGCTTTGGTACTGTCTCCTCCGAAGGGAGGTCACATAAGCAAACATGAGTCCTTCTAGAAAATAAAGTGGATTTACATGATGTGGCAATGCTAAAAGAGAATTTTAAAATAACGTCTTGCAGGACAGGAGTTTAGCTTACTTACTGTCTTTGTGTTGGTGGAGAATAACACCTGACGGGCAAGAGATGAAAGCACCCCAAGCAGAGACTTCTTACCACATTTCAGGGAGTTAATCTCATCAGAGAACTGCTTTACATCTGTTTGAACAGGGATGGAGCGGTTCACCACAGCCAAACCTTGCACTGGTGCAGGGGGGCTGATCCCATCACCTGCACTGTACCAAATTCTCCATCCTCCTTCTCTGGACAGCAACAGGGTGGGAAGGAAAACAGAGGAAAGACCAGCCAGCCCCAAGCTGTGCATGCAGAAGGTCAGAAAGACCACCCATGCCATTTCTTTTTTTGCAGTTCAGCCTATCCACTTAGTGAGCAGTGCCATGTACTGGAAAGTCAACTTATGGTACAGTTACAGCAGCTGCTCCCCACGCGGGAGCAGGGACCTGTTGTGCCAGACGCTGCCCACACACAGTCCCATGTTGCTTACAACACACCTAGGAGGTTTACAGAAATGCATGCATCCTAAAAGTTGTGACAACCTGGAGTCCTACCAGCTCTTGGAGCTGCTGATAACCTTGTCTTAAAGCAACAAGGCAAGAGAGGAGAAACGCTGCCTCTGGCATTCACCCATGGAAAGGACTGGATTTTTATACTCGAAAAGAAGATGTCAGAAAGCAGATGCTGTACACATACAATTCAAAGACACCTTTTTCCCTTGCTTAAGCCAAATCAGTGAAATAACTCAGCTGAATACATAAAGTGTGCTTGCACTAGCAAGTCCCTAAATGCAAGTCCCCGCACACCCCGATGGATGCGGTTCCAGAGTACACTCCTACTTTACACACAGGAAAATTGAGACACGAAGGAATTTACCAAACACAGCAGTGCCAGGTGGGGGCTACACCACCCTGCCATGAACAGCACCAGCCACAGTGCATTCGACACACCACTGTCTCTCATTTGGGGCAGAACTAGCGCTTTCACCTGTGTCCATCAAGTGCTCACTTGGGTAGGGGTCTTTCCCAAGCCCGCTGCAACACAGACATCATAGTCCCGCCACAAATAACACCACGGAGACATGGAAGGACCCTGTCTCCATCACCCACGCTGGCAATGTTCAGTATTTTGAAGGGCACTTAGGTATTTGGTTAAGAGCTACACTTGTAATCTGAAGAGAGGATGAAAAGTACAGCCTCGGGCTCAGCGAAGGTGAGAACGGGAGGCAAGGGCAGCAGGCGCGCCTCCATACCTGCAATATGCGGGGCCGTGCTGAATGCTCTTAATTCCCCTCCAAAGCTATCGAGTGCAGCCTGCTGTTCAGACTGGCTGTATAAATTGCAACTCTCTGCCCCGCTCGCCGGGCTGGCAGTCTGTAATTCCCATTATAGAGCCTGACAGGTTGGTAATGGCACACATAATAATACATTGATTTTGTCTGCTGTATGAGAGGCTGCCAAGCAGCCGGAGAAAGGGAATTACCGAGATGAGGCTTTCCTCTCAAAACACCCATGGAAAAATGGGATGCTGATTGGGAAGGTAATGGATGAGACCATCAGCTGGGGCAAATTAACTCCACTTTTCACAGGGTGCTTCAAGAGCCTCCCATCTTCCCACCCCAAGACTCAATCAGCACTGTGATTTACACCAAGGGGAACTGGGAACCTTCCCCCTATCTTACAGGAATATATCACTGAAGGAAAGTCAATAGGTTTTGGGGGTTAAGAAATCAAGTCTTTCCCATGTTTTATCCCATGCTGTTGTGTTTTTATTTACAGCATAAGGTTTTTAACCATCAGGTAGAGTGGAGGCTGCTCTGAGCTGGGAGCTGGTCAGAGGTATTTGGCTCAGAGGGAAGAAGGCTGGAAAGTCAAGTCTTTCTTGAAGACTTTCATAGCAACCTCCCTTTCTGGCACCAAGGGCATTTGGATGCTTCTCTGAGGATCCACTTTGGCAGGTGCCTCCACATTAGGGGTAAGCAAAGTATGGCAGCTACAGGGGTGGGATCCTCCCAGATCTCACAAGGACAAAGAAAATATCTTCGTTTCTGGTAATTCACCTAGTCCAGCTCAACACCTGACTTCAACAAGTCAGTGAACAAATCAGGAGTACAATGGAGAAAAGCATGTTTTCCAATCTGCAAGTAAAACTGCAACCTGAGAGGCCAAGATCGCTAACTATGGTGACCAAGTGTAATTCATTATGTACAACTAATATTCTAGTTAATGAATCAACTAGTTTTAAATGTAAAATGTGTTTTGAGATGTTTCCTTTGTCTGCCCTACATATCCAGCATATTTTGAGTTTATTAACTGATCAAATAACATTTAAATACTAATTTTCTGCATTTTAAACTCTTGTTTTCATCTCCACGTAACATGAGTCAGAAATACAAAAAAATAAATCAATCATGTAAACCCAAAATTCACCATTTCCCACCAGAATAAAAACATATAAAATTATTCACCTAGCCAAACAGCTGCCTAAATAAATGCCCCCAGATCGACCAGGCTCCTTGTTTAGAAAAGGAAGTATCCGATTACACCAAGCAGAAGCAGCTTTTTACAACCAAACAGGAAAACATCCTCCTTCTTACAGATCGACCAAAAAAAAAATCCTACCCACAAAAACAGACTGCTTAAATCAAGATTCCCTCCTTGCTGAGTTTGACTGAGGTCACCACCATGGATGCAGACCATTTACACTTGCATCCCAAATTCCTTCACACTTTCCACCTTTGCCCAGAAAGCCCACAGCAGCTGTTGGGAGCGAAATTTCCCCCAAATCCCCCTCTTCTTCCAATCCTGGAGCAGGGAGAGCTGTATCCAAATAGATGAGATACATGGACATATATGAAGGAATGCCAGAATGACCAAAAGTTTCTTTAGCTCTCTCTGTGTGCCACCATGAGTCAACAGGGACCTTCAGAGAAGAGACCATCAAGGATGGGCTGTTTGGACAGGTTTGAGTCCTGCTTCTGCAGAGATTTGTGCTTTGCTATCCTGCTTTCAGTGAGCTCAGGCTGGACCAGGGCCTGGGGCTTATTCAACATGAGCAAAACCCATGGTAGAAGCTGCAGCAGGTATGACACATCCCTCGTGCACGGGAGTCGGGGCTCTGCCCCAATGTGCTCTTTTACCTTTTGGGGTTTGCGCCCCTCAGGTCCAACCCGAGGCTTTTGCCCCCACACTTGCCATCTCACGGGACCCCCAACCTCCTGCTTCCCACATTCCACTGGAGGTGGAGTCCCCCGAACCATGGTCAGAGAGATGGTACCATTCCCCATCACAAGCACTGTGCTCCGTGGGACCGGCTCTCCAGGTACGGGGAGAGGGGTGTCCCAGCAAAAAACCTCAGCACATCTCTTGCTAAAATAACCATTTCCCACCATAGACTGCAAAAGGCTGAGGGCACATCTGCTCTCCTTCCTCAGCAGATTTTGCTGTCCCCTGCTGGGATTTAATTGGTGTGCCAAGATCTTCCTGGCCTTGGGGGGGATGGGGGCGAAGGAACAGCTCTGCAGAATGAGACAGTAATTAATTTCTCGCCAGCTCCCAGCCATCCCCCAAGTGGCTCATCCCCAGAGACACAGAAAAGTCAGCTCTGGGAGCGTTTCCCAGTATGGCACCCTGCCACAGGACCAGGGGCTCCCAGGCACAGATTTGCTTAAACCCCTGTGCCCTTTGGTCACGCAAACATGGGGAATCTCTGCCTTTGCACAAAGAAGATTGCTGCCTGCAACAGATGAAGATACGAGAACCATCAAAGGTATTACTGTTGGGTTTTAGTATCATGTTTTCTGAGCTCATCACGCTTTGGAGAGGGAGGAAGGCACAGACAGCACTCACTCGCCTTGGCATGTTTTGCATGCTGAGGTTTACAGGGTGGTGCTTCACCTCCTGCGTAGCTGGAGGTCCTGTCCCTGGTGGGTGCCACAGTGTCCCCCCTGGCTGGGTGAAGGCAGGGGCCAGTGCTTGCTCCTTCCCCCCCAGCTCAGCTGAGCTGCTCTGCACCCTACAGCCCATGCTGGTGGCTCACCTTTTTTAACCTAGCATACGTTTGCTTTCCCAGCTAGCATTCATTTTCTGTGGCTAAACATAAAGCAAGGAGCAGAGAAACCCAGTACATGCTTCCCCATCAGCCAAAGAAACACCCCCCCGAATCTCCTGCACCTGAGGGTCCTGCTCAGAGTGCAGGCTGGTTGCTTGAGCTCTTCTTGAATTAATTAATGTTCATTTCATCTCAATTACTATTAGAAGTTTAGGGACAGTGCTTTAGAAATAATATTTTGTGCAACGTAAGAATGCAATCCCCTGCCCTCCGTGAGCACACCCACAAGCGTTGCAAAACCGCGCAGGGATGGGCAGGCGGAGCAGTGCCAGTGGGAAGCAGCAGCAGGTCTGCAGCAAAGCAGTCCTGGAAATGCTGCTGCTATTTCTCAGAAACCAACCTCAAAGGCAAAGCAGACATTAAAGGACTGAACGTAGCAGCCCAATCCACTGCCTGTGGCTAGCAGACCTCCCAAGGCCAACAAGGGTGCACAGGCTGTTGAAATCCACACAAAGCCCAGAAACATCTCGTAAAGAAATTTCTCCACTGATATCAAACCCGAGTCTCCTGCTCTGTAATGGCAAGAGAGCCAGGCCTCTGGAAAGATTTATAAAGAGGGCCTAAGGAATGAGATATCCTTTGAGATACCCAAAGGCATGAGGAAGGAGGCAGCTCCCTCCCATTGTCTCCGGTGCGTGTCCAAGGCTCTCCCTCGAGCTGGCAATGTCATGCTCTCAAACCCTTGCACAAAGAAAGCATCACTGATTTTGAAAGACACAAAGTCTGCAAGGTAGTCTTGCAAAGATCTGAGAAAACCAGAAAGCTTGAAGCAGCTCCTGCTCGCAAAGCAGCATGGTCAGAGCCAGGAGTAATTGGAGCTAAAACCTTCTGTTTGGGGAGGAACAGAAAGGACAATTTGCTTTTGCTTTTAGAGGCAAGATTAAATTTACCATTCGCTGGTCTTTTCTCCAAAATTTGGAGGAGAGAGAGGCTGAGATACACACAAGAGAGAAAGGGAATTAGGCATTAAATTACATTAGGCTTTTGGCTAGGATCTGCAGAAGAAGTTAAATGCTAAAAAAATCCAAGTTAAATGCTAAAAAAATCCTGTATCTGTTTGTACAAGAATTAAATTAATATTTATATATAACCATCTCCCTTACCTAAGAGGAGGCCATGGTCACCAACCCCTCCAACACATGGAATATTATTATTGTTCTAAAACTATCAAGAAGCTACAATATACTGAATTTCAAGCGCACCCCCCTGCATCCCTGTCCCCTGAGACCCCCTGCACACCCAGGCACACTGTCACAGCACAGGTCCCAGCGCCAGGATCTGCAGGGAGGGAGATGTCTCTCCGCACAGCCGTCACACCCACACACTGGGAATAGAGAGAAGACATCCTCAGACACAGGGGTTTTGCAGTTTGAAGCAAGATAAAAAGGAAGAGAAAAGGAAAAAAAAATTTAAAAAAAAAAAAAAGGTGCATGCCAGCCTGTCTGAGGGCTGGAGCCCCAAGCTGCCTGCGTTTCACTTCAGATGTGAAAGCAGCAGCAGCCTGGGCAGGGGGGAAGACACATTCTTGCTATTATATAAATAGATAAAGTGCTGAATAGGGGCAGCCTTGCCAGCTACAACCATTAACCTCTCCCAGCTTGGAGATTTCTGCTCTGGAGAGGGCATAGGCAGGACCTCCTCCTCCTCCTCTGTTGGGGAGCAGCCAGCTGCCCACTGCCCCCGGCCAGCAGCAGACAGCCCAGCCCAGCCTAACCCAGCCCAACTCTGCAGGTCCAGAGGAAGGAAACCAAGGTCTGACCCAGCAGTTTAATCTCTGACCCTTTCAGATTAAGCAGCCCCATGCTGCATCACCTCCTGGATCCAGGAGGCACATTGTGGGAGCCGCCACCTCCTCCAGGCATGCAGCCCTCTGAGCCAGCAGGGCTTCCAGAAAGGCTGAGCCGGGGATCCTTGGAAAGCTGGCCATGGAGGGAGCTCATCCAGGATGTGCTCCTCAGATGCAAGTGGATATAAGAACACAGATCTCGTCCCTGCTCAGGCTCTCTCACTGCCATCCCTGCAGCAAGCAGGGCCTGCCCGGGTGCGTTGCATGTGTGCATTAATGAATCCACTAGTGACGCTGATTTCTTATGCCTGTGATTCCCCAGTCCCAGGGGGGACATCCCTGCTAGAAGAGAAAACCCACTCCGCTCCATGCCAGCGGCAGGGTAAGCATCACGGCTGCACTGGGGGGCTCCAGGGATTGAGCCCACACTGCTGAGCACGTACCAGCTCTGCCCTCTCCAGTGCTGCCTGACCTTCCCCTCCCTCCCTGCATCTCAGCATCCCCCAAATAAACGTTTTCCTTATGAGGAGCAGCAAGCAGCAACCTTCCAGGGAGTTAATTAAAACCAGGTTGCTCAGATGCCAAGCAGACACCGGGACACATCCACCTGCAAATCCCACAGGGGAAGGAAAAAGTGCAAAATTAATCAGGATGGGAAGCAAACAGAAAAAGGATGCTGCAAGAGAGCAGCCTGCAGCGGGGCAGGGTTAGGGAGCACAGTGAGGAGACCAGAGCTGCCCGTTTGAGGCAGAAAACACCTCAACACTGCCGGGCACGGTCATTTGCTGTCAATACCTCCAGCAGCCTAAGGGTTAAAAATAAATGTGGGTGCACCGGTGGTTTCATCAGCAACCCAAACCAGAGGAAATGAGTGCTAATCCCAAAGTCACCCTGCCGGGTTACCCAACTTCCACCGTCCGGTGCCCAGCGCTGCAGGCAGAGCCGGCACCCGGCCTCAACCCCCGCTTCCCGTCCCCGGGGAGTCCTGCTTGCAAAAAACACCAGGCCCGATGCTGCAAACCACTTCATCCCTGCCAGCAGGTCACAGGCTGCAGGGAGCTGAGAAACCCCAGCCCTGATCACCTCTGATGTGTTGGCTGCTCTTAGCACTCAAGACGGAGGGACCAGGCCTTTGCTTGCACAGCAAAAAACGATGCTGAAGGTCCTCCAGCATCCTGGGGGGCACAGGATGGTCTCCACGGGGATGATGCCCCATGGCTGTTGCGCGCAGGGCCGAGAGCAAGCACAGAGTGGTACAGTCTAGCTACGAGGCACCCACAGGCTGCCACTAAGCTGCATCGTATCAACCAGATACCAACCATATCAATAAAACTCCCCCAAAGTCTCCTCTAGATGTCAATAAGCATGTCCAACCGCACAGCTGAGGAGGAACACTTACACAGTTTTGGCATCGGCAGGGCTTGAAACACGTGCTTCAAGGCTGGTGCAAAGCCAGGGGCTAGCATCCTTTGGGGAGAAAGTTTGAATCTGAGACAAGGCGGCACTGAAAAACATTCCCTTCATCGTGATGAGCTGCCAGAGACACCACAATCATTGCAAACTCGCCTGACAACACATCCACCTCCATGGGGATCTACTACACAACAGCATCTCTGTCCCTTAAGTGTAGTTTGGGGAAATAAATAACCCTGAAAGCACTCCTGACCCACAGTGTATATCTTGAAAGTACACATTGTGTAACACACAAACCAGGCTGATACTGGGCCATGAAACAGTTCAAGAGCTTTTACCAAGCACACAAAAGTTACACCAAGGGGTCAAATTGTATCTTCACAGGTGACTGCTTTTCAAGGCTGCCCACCTGTAACACTGCCCAGCCGGTCTGAACTCGGGTAAACCCTCCCCTCCCCATCTCAGCATCTCTGAGCACCCATGAGATGCTAGAGCCGACTTCCCGGAAAGATTTGGAAACATCCACATTTCTCTCTTCGAGAGCTCCAGAAGCAGTGCTTACCCTCCCCAGGAAGGTTGCTGGCCTTTTGATGTCTCATTGCTCCCTCACAGGCCGCCCCAGCTATCAGCTGTGGCTCGCTGCCTTCACAGCTCTGCACCAAACTCTCCCCAACAGCTCCTGCCTCCCTGGAAAGTGCAAAATCCCGAGCACTGGGGGAACTGGGGGAAGAAAATATGGACAGGTGTGATATAAGTCACAGGGACAACAGGGATAAATAGCCCTCCATCTGTATCAGTTGCTGTTTAATGCATTTACCAATGTCAATTAAGCAGGACTGCCCCTAAGAATTGTTTTTTAATTTCATCACTGTCCTGGTTTCAGCTTAATTCGGAGTTCATTTTCTTCCTAGTAGCTGCTATAGCGCTGTGTTTTGGACTTAGTGTGAGAACAATGCTGATAACGCGCTGATGGTTTAGTTGTTGCTCAGCAGTGTTTACACCAGTCAAGGACTTTTCACCTTCCCATGCTCTGCCAGGGGCACAAGAAGCTGGGAGGGGGCACGGCCAGGACAGCTGACCCAACCTGGCCACAGGGCTATTCCATACCATACGGCATCACGCTCCGTATATAAACCGGGGGATTTGGCCGGGGGCAGCGATCGCTGCTCGGGGACGCGCTGGGCATCGGTCGGTGGGTGGTGAGCAATTGCATTGGGCATCACTTGTTTTGTATTTTCTTTTATCATTACTATTATTATTATTATTTTCTCTTTCTCTGCTGTCCTATTAAACTGCCTTTATCTCGACCCACAGGTTTTAGGTTTTTTTTGGTTCTCTCCCCCATCCCGCCGGGGCAGGGGAGGGTGAGTGGCTGCGCGGTGCTTGGTTGCCGGTCGGGGTTAAACCACAACAATCACGCAGCCCTTTGCTCTGGTGCAGCAGGGAGAAGACCACAGGAGCCCAAAGTGAACTGTCTTTACATTAGCCATTTTTAAATTTTTTTAAAACTATTCCCCCTGGCCAAGCCCCTTCTTATGATGAAGATACTCATCATTTAATTAACAAAGCATCCCTGTGCCACTCAGCCCCCAAGCCACCAGGCAGCGGCTCAGAAGCAGCAGGCATTTAATCACCAACCCGGTGGGGTGGACGTCGGGACATGTCGTGCCTTGCTCCCCCCAACCGCTGGCTGCAAAATGCAGGGGTCGGCCTCGGACGGGGCAGGGGGATGCCTGCACCCATGGCAGGGCTGTGTTTGGGGGACAGACCATGGGGACTGCAGGCTGTCCATGGCAAAGGAGCAGTTGCCTGCAATACAGGCACAGGGTCTGCACAGCTCAGTGGGCGTCAGAGCACATTTGCCCCCAGCCCCTTCTTGCAAATCGGAGTTATTGTGGTGCCTTTGCCCATTTGGAGCCCTGACCTTCGCACCCTCCCACCACCCAGGCGAGGCTGGCATGAGCAGAGAAGCCACCTTACAAGTTGTGAAGCCACCTTACAAGTTGTGAAGCTTTGCCGCACCTTGGACTTTGCAATTTGGCTTCTGGCCATCTTCAGCGCCCAGAGGTTTTATTACAATATTTTGTCCTTTTTTCCTTTTTTTCTGTTTTAATTCCTAGAACTTTCGTATACAACCTGGCCTGTGCAGGTGATGCCCAGAGCTGGCAGATGCCGCCTCCTCCTCCTCCCCTCTCCCACCAGCCCAGCTCTGCCGGAGCAGCAGCAACAGCCCAGCAAAACTCCACGTTGAGCCATAACCAATGGCAAATTCTTCGAGTGAAACGTAATGTGCTGGGAAGCGCCTCACCATTTCACTTGGGAAAACTATCCATTTGGCAGCAGAGAGGAGGAAAACATGCTTTGTTTTACAAATCCTCTCCCCAGCAGGAGAGACACTCCCAGAATTTAATATACTGACAGTGCTTGGCTGCTTTAACCACTGAAACTCAAGTCAAATAAAAAGTGGAAAAAAAAAAGTGTTACACTATATAATATTAAAGCTTAACCTATTCTGCAAACGATGGTAACGGGCACAGCAATTCACTGGCACAGAGAAGCCACAATTCTCCCACCCATGGTAGTCAGCAGTGCTGGGGTGCAGGGTCCCGGGATTCTCCAAGTGCTGGACACCCTTCATTAATTCAGTTTTCACCCCTCTCTTAGGGTGAGGCCCTAGAGCAGCTCCTTGCAGGAAAGCAGAGAAGATGCCAACAGGTAAATCTAGGAAATCACTTTATAGCAGAGAAATAGAATTCAAAGTTATTCAGTGCAAGGATTACTTCCATGAAAGGCAACCAGCTCCATCCAGGTGACCAGCAAGCTTCCTGCAACCCCAAACTCTGGGCTCGATAAAATGTTAAGTATTTCAGTGTATTTCCACTTATCCTCCAATGCATTTAACTGCCAAAAGCATCCTACGTGCAGCATTGGTGAGGATGGCTTACAGGAAGACACAGCTCACCCAAAGAGGGCAGTGGACAGGACTTTTTTGGGAGGGGATTTTAATCTTGCAATGTGGGGTTGGGGCTTCAGGCAGTTGAGAACGTTACCAGAGCAGAAGGAAAAAGCAACGGGTATCTCTAGCTAAAGAACCTGTTGTTAAATTAGGCTGGCTGTGCAAAGGGAGAACATACCCTTTCTAACAGCCACCGCCAGCCTTTGCACGCAGCAATAACATAGGTGTTATTTGGAGGGCAGGCAGTGGGATCGAATTGCCTCCGCACCGGACACCGCTTCTGACCTCCCTGAGAAGCAGCCTCGAAGCAAGTAAGTCCATCTGCTGTTCACATTTTTTACTTTTTTTAAACAAAGTCCGCTTCGTCTCTTGGCGCTTTTATAGTTCTTTGCAACCTCCAAGCATTCTTGGAAACTCTACGCAATCCTTACGAGAGCCTGTAAAGACAACAGCATCACTCCCATTTCAGGGGAGGGAAACAGGATGGATAAATTGGGTGAAATGCAAAAGGCCATGCTAGACGTTGGTGCCAGCATGGACCTGCCTGTTTAAAATACGGTTTTGCTGCCCTGCCCTTTGGCTGATTATCAAACACAGCTTTTGCAGAGGCCCTGGCAGGCGGGAGGAGAAGCCCCCTGAACTTCGTCTTGCAGGAGGCGGCTCGGGCAGGACATTACGTCAATGAAAGCTGAAAAGCTGGTCAGCCTCGGGTCTGGCAACATGCTTGTCCAGCTTGAAAAAAAGGATGGAGCACCTCCAAACCGCAGGGATGCTGTCACCTACCCCCTTGCTAGCATGCTGAGCTGGCTTCAGAACTTGGTGAAGTCAGCAGAAAGGCTCCCAGTGACCTAAATGGCTGGGATTTTCAAAAAATAAAAAGACTAAACAAAACTGAGAGCTGGGTACCAGGTCACTAGGTTTGCTCAAAACCCCCAGTTTTGCATCATCATCACACATTACGTTAGCAACTACATGGACCAACCAACACCACAGCCCCTCTGCAGTGGTGCCGTATTAATAGCTCATGAGAAGAGGTCTCTGCCCCACCGTGCTCACCCATCTACCCCTCTCTGCAGGGGGAAGCTCATCCTTCCCCCCAAATCCACATGTTCAGACTGGGATGCGGCAGGAGCTCAACTCTCAAAGACTCCCACTGTCTCACAGACCCAGATCCTTGGGAACAACCCAAGCATCCCTTGCAGCCACCGATGCACCCCCAAAACACCACCTCCCAAAAGTCAGCCCATCAAAAAACACAGCAATTGGGATTTGTTCAGCGGGGCATCCCACATTCGCTACCCAGAGGCAAGGAATAATACCGTCTCATTAAAAATGTGCTTCGAGTCTATTATAGTATCTAGGACAAAGCGTTCCCTATTTTGACACTCCAAGACATATTTTATCAGAGCAAGATCTTCAAAAACACTCACTCACAAAGACTTATCTGACTGTAACAGGTTCCTCACTTCCCCCAGCATTTTAAAATTAATTTCTAGCTTTTTCCCCCCTTAGTCAGATGGTGGGATGCCCCCACAGTCAGATTTGTCATTGGGGGCAGCTGCCATGACACGTCCCTGCTCCCTCACACCCTGCACGGCCAACCCGTGGAGAGGGAGAGGACGGTCCAGAGCATCGCTGAGAAGAAACAGTATCTGAAGCCAGAGAGTGACTTGGGAGCGACTCACAGTACTTCACAGGCACCAAGATTTATTTTTTGGGGGAGTGTTTGATATAAACACCTTCTAAAATTAGCACCTGCATTTCCGCCAGCTCCAATGGGCCACTGGTGCAATGATAAAGCTTTGGCAGGGCTGAGAGGGTGCAACATTTTGGCACGGATCTGCTGCCCAACTCACAGCCACTTCTGCCCCACGGGGTTTTCCTGGCCACGCGTGTCACCCACTGCGGCTGCACAGATCCTGCGCAGAGAGGTCACTGCCCCAAAGAGTCATACCCCTGACTCCCGGGGAGGGGGCACGTTCATCTCAGAAAAAGCACCTTATCTCAAGGTTGAGAGTAAGTCACGAGAGCTTTCTATAAAGGAACACAAATGCGTATGAAACTGTTCAGATTTCTCAGCTGGACTGCTCCAAAGATAGTCCTGAGTCACGTAAACCGACCAGGCAGACAGACCCTGGCCGATGGGGTAAATGGAAGTGTGTCTCTCAGGGGGGTGAAGGGGTCAGAAACGTGCCCTGAACAACACATCCACTTGCTAAGAAGTTAACAGGACCAGAAAATGGAGAAAAAAATGGAAGAAAAAAAACACCAAAACACCAAAACCAAGAAGAAAACCCCGAGACTCTGGACCGGCTGTTTTCACATGGACAGACTGCCACAGAGCAGATCTACGGGACAAGAAAGCAGCTCCCGATGCCCAGCGAAGATCTGAGCAACTTTTCCCCAGGTGGTAGAACTGGTTACGCCAAACAGCTGGGTGCCTTGCAGGCTCCTTGGGAGAAAAACCAAGCTTGAAGACAGGTCTGTTTTCAGTTTGCATGGAAAACTTGCTGTTTTTCAAAGCCATATGTACCCCAGAGCCTTGAAAATGCCCCGCACTTCGGTCTTTTTATCAGAGTCTATCTGTAGAAAGGTTAAATGCTAATTTGCTGGATACAGAGCAGTGCTCCTCAGCTGCCTTTCTGTTTGCTCACAGCAACTTTCCATAGCGTTGCTTCTCAGCTAATGCCCAGCTCAAACAGACTTTCAAGGGGAAAGGTCTCGGGCTCCGTACAATTAATTCCCCGCTCTCGCACAGCGTCTCACACGCTCATTTCCACAAGTCATAGTCAACACCACCAAAACTCCACCAAGCGATTGTGTGTCAAAAAGAACAAGATAAAAAGCAAAGCTGCTAACTGTTGGTACTTCTTTAGCCAGGAAGAAAAGAGCTGATTCTCAAAAGCTGCTAGCTCAAATTGCCTCAGCGCTTTTACAGATCTCCTTTAAACACCAAACTTTTTGAAAGTTGAGTGGGAACGTCCTTGAGTGGGCTGTGCATACTGCAAACCCCAGAGCTATCAGCTCGAGCAACGAAGGGAAGGAGAAGAATGCACCCGGCAGGGTTCCTCGCTGCAGACAATGCAAAGCACCTCCCCGGGGTTATTTTCCCATCTCCAACACCATGACCACCCTGCAGCTCCTCAGCCACTTCCCCAAAATTACGCCACAAAAGTTAGACCCGCAAAAACCGACCGTACCCCCTCTTTGCTAGCAGGCTTCCGAAACCAGGATGAGTTTTGCTCCTTGACTACCTTTTCCCCACCGCAAGCAGGCAAGCCCCCCAGGAGAAACCTGCCCATCCTCACCTGCCGCAGGTGCCTCAGCAGCTCGGTGGCCTCCTCCTGCTTCCCCTGCTTCACCAGCACCAGCATGTCCTGGATCATGCAGATCCGCCGGTGGTAAGGGGGCAAGCTGCTGCCACCACCCTTCCCAAACTTCTCGCCGGACTTCACCACGAGGGAGGCGAGGAAGTCCCCCCTTTCCCTGGGGGGTGCTTTCTTGCGGTGGTGGGCCGGGGGGCTCTCCCCAGCGCTGCCCGGCTGGCAACCCTTGGTCTGCTTGGTGCCCATGGTGTGTGGCCCCGGCTCCTGCAGCCCTGGGGCTGCATGCAAGGCGGGGGGGCTTGGGGCTGGAAGCCGG
>VZTL01026493.1:61306-96297 GCA_013400535.1 Scopus umbretta
GGTGCACCGGGGCTGGGCTGCAGGCACCCCCGGCAGGCAGCGTGGGGCATCCCCGCCGGTGGTTCCCGGGGGGGAGCGCGGGGGGGGTTCCCGCTGTACTCTCAGCCCCAGGGACATTACGGGCGCTTGGCCGTGCCCGTCCCCCGCAGGGATGCGCTCCGACCCGGGGAGGCCCCCGCACGCAGCCCCGTCTGTGCCCCCGGGCACCCCCGCCGAGCCCCTCCCGGGGCAGAGCGCCAGGCNCAGGCAGGGACCGCTGCGGGCGGGGGGACCCTGCGGCACCCCCAGCCCCGGCCCTGGCTGCGGTGCCACACCAAGCCGTGGCTGCTCCCGCACCTCGCGGCCTCCTCCCTCGGCTTCATCCCTGCCCGCAGCCGCTCCAGCACCCATCTGGAAGTCACAGCGTGTGCCCCGCCATCCCCTGCCTCAGCCAAAGCCCCACCACCACCACCACCCCCCCGCAGCGCCTGCAGCCACACCTTGCGCACGCTGCTCCTTCCAGCGGCTCCCCATCCAGTATTCAATCACTCCTCATCTTCCAGGCACTCCGCTAGCAGGGCTTAGGGCATGGATTGAAGCTCTTGGATAAAGAACATGATGTGCGACTCTTGTAGACAGGGACCGCTCACCTGCTGCAGGAGTCAGATTGCTCGAGAAACGCCTGGGAGGAATGAGCTTTGGACTGACGAGGCCCCAGTAGTAGCCTCAGACCCTCTCCCAGTGCGAGGGGCTGTTTTCCAATACAGACATGCAGCGGACTCTGTGCGTTCAACCCTCGTGCCTCTGCTTGGCCAGGCCAGGAGAAGACCCAGCGCAGCCGTGGCGCTGTGCAGTGCCCGGGCTGAGGAAGGCATCTCCTCCTGCGGGGGGAGCATGGTATGGGGGCACTGTGCAACTGTGTTAGAAATCACCCCAAAATGACACATGAGAACTGTTGCCTCTTCTGCATCCTGTGTAACTGCACATCCACGAATACACAAATACCGTGTCACGTCAATGAATAAAAGGCGGCTCTCCTCGACAGCCAAGTGGCTGGAGGCCCGCGTAGTTGTTTCTGAAACTCCAAAGGCCAACCTCTGTAATGCATTTTTATACATGGACCACAAGAACGGCACAGAACCCCACTGACTTCAGTAGGGTTTGGCTCTGGTTTACAGAGCCATAGTACATGGGATCCAAAACAAGACCAAACACCAGTGTCTCCCCCCAAGAAGACAGCTCATGATTGCTGTCATGAGCTAAAATCTACATTTCACTGGTTCAGCCTTACCAAGTTAAGTCACATGAGGAAACACACAGCCACGTGGTTTGCAGAAACCACAAGTCTGTGTGAACCAGAGACCTCACCTGGCAGTAAATCTCCCCAGAGAAGTCAGGGAAAGGCAGCCAAATTGCTAATGTCAACAGGAGGCAGCGGGGAGCAATGCCAGACCCCCCAAGCAGCATTTTCCCCTGCAGACTCCATCCTAAGTACAGCCTCCTCCCTTTAAAAGGATCAGTCCTCTTCATGCTCTTAGCAGGGTGGTAACACTTAACAACATTGAACAATCAACTGCTGTTGTGACCCTGCAAGATGCCGCATGGGGCCTGTGTCTGAAAATCCAGTCGAAGGAGCATCATTTCAGACCTGGAGCCTCATACTGTGCCCCCAAGTTGGTGGGAACGGGACCAGTCACCTCGCGCATTCATTCTGCGTAAGGCAGTTTTCCCACCTGAATTGACTGAGCATCATTGGTATTTTCCTGAGCAGCAACTGTGTGCTCAGTCCTGCCGATACGTGCAACCTTCCTGCCTGACAGGAGCTGACAGACAAGGTGCTTCTAGCCCTAAAATCCTCTGCCTGTCCCTAAGTTTCATCTCAGAGCCTGTTCTTTACACATGCCTGTAAGTCTGCTGTACATCGAGAAGCCAGCAAGATCAGGTCAGTTCATCTCTCCAACAAACTTATTAAATAATGAAAAAGAAGCAGAAAGAGAAACCCCTGCCAGGGCTGGGATCCCCCGCGCCCCTTGGCTCCTGCAGAATTTGAGGCCAGGCAACACATCATCCTGCCCTGAGTAACAGGGCCTCCTCCAAAGAGACATCACCATACGAACAGAGTATCTCATCCAAGAAGAAGGGAAACGCATGTACCTCCCTTATGCCAAGAGCCAAGTTCTTACGCCACCAGCCTAGGAGACCAGTTACCCGCAGCCTGCCCAGCTGACGGCCGAGATTGCAAAGGTCACGTGAAGCTGGGAGCTGGCAACATGGGTCCTGTGTCCATTACAATTTTCATGCTGGTCCGTACCAGCTCTGGCAGCGGTTTGCAATGCAGATGCTTGTCCTGCAAGAAGAAGGATTTGGACATGACAGTCCCAGCTGGGCTGGGAGGAAGATGCTCACACAAGGTTGGCTGAGCCAATCCACCTGGCAGCATGCTCCTGAGCTCACATGAGGCCCAGCGGCCATGGGGACAGTACAAGGCCAGTTTGCAGCATCCTTGCTCACAGCAAGAAGCACTGGTGGAAACTGCTCTTCCATGCAAAATTGGTATATACAGTCTGGTCTGAAGAGTGAAGCGACTGAGAAGCACACGGAGAAAACTTACTACTTTTGATAGTTCAGGATTTGATCTTCTAAGACTGTATCAGGCTAAACACCTTGCTTCTACAGGCACGTGGAGAGCCAAAGCCCACCACTGATTTTCCCCCACTTTAAAAAAGGCTGTTTGTGCCAAGCCCCATGAGATGGGGCCCCCTTTGTCAGCACGGACTGCAGAACTGACCATGCCAGGAAGACATGGCCATCTCTCCACTTCTTCAGGTCCCTCCAGTGGGCCATTTCACATTCGGAGGGGGGACACACACCACTATACCCATCCCCTCGGGATCCCAATGGAATGGGAGCTACAAACCCTCTCCTTTCACCATCCGCTGCCCTGGGGTAGGGAGAGCTCAGCCCTCAGGGAGCCCAGCCAGGCAGAGCCACATCCCGGCGGAGGAGGCAGTTTTGCACAGCAACCACAGCCCCAAGTAAATAAATAAAACCCAACCTTTGCACTTAATGACACTTCTGTCAGCAGGGCAGAGAGTTTATCTGCTGCTCCTGATCAGGCTTATTTATAGCACACAGGACAAAGCCAGCAATAAGAAAAAAGAGTGCAGTGTGTACTCTTGTTACACCAATGCAAAGCAAATGCCAAGTGCTGCCAGGTCGGATTTATACTCCCCGTGAGCAGATGCAAAGGCACTGTGACCACTCAGGGCAGCCCAACAGTAACCTCCAGGCTCAGGACTGGTGGCTCAATGGTACAAGCCATGCAGATCCCTCAGTAACGCTCCATCCCAGAGTGTTACTTGCTTCTACACCCACAAAAGGGTCTCATCTGGCTACAGACCCAACCTCATGGCAACGCTCAACTTTCACTCACACGCACAATTTTCCATACACACTCAAAACACCCGTGTACAAACCAAGTCCACCCAGTGCCGAAAAACCTGACCCCAGCACTTGTGTGCTGGGAACCGGGTCTGCCCCCCAGCTCTCCATGGTCTGGAGCTCACTCTGCAGCTCTCTGACTGATGAAATATTCTGCTAAACTCATTAGTGGATCCACAGCCAATATGCATTTTTTCCTTAGTATAGATGTGTGCAAACTGCAAATTAGTGGATGTTTGTCTAAGGGAGTTTGCCTTTTTTTTTTTATTTTCCCCTCCGTTCATACTCCTTATGATATCTAATAGTAAGGGTGTGTTAGAAAAGTCCATTGCTTTAAAAGGAAATAACTTTTTGGTCATGAGACCACGGAAGAAAACTGTTGCTCTTCTCCCACAAAACTCAGATTTAAGAACATTCTCACTTCTACATCAAAATGAAACTAAAGCTTTTCAATGCATTATGCTGAAGCCAGGGAAGATCCATACCACATGAGTCAATAACCTGATGGAATAAACTGGTGTGCAGGAGATCCCACATCAAATACCTGAAAATGGAGATATGCAGCCTCAGTTTCCCAACATCCCAAGTGCGGGTACCCACCACCAAACTACTTTGCACATATGTATATACATTTGGTTTCAGATTAGTTACAGATAAAACTAACTTCCTGCTTCCAGGAAGGACTGACTGGTTTTTCTGGAAGATCACAATCTAGTTACACTTCTCTCTTGCCAGCCCACTTGTGTTGTCCTTTACAATGTGCTTTTTAAGGTGCTGCAACTAAACCCTGCATCCATGTACTCACAGGCTTAGATGGGGGAGATTAATTTTGCAGCTTGCCTGAGGTAGAAAACCCCTCTCTGATCCCAGGTTTTGACCAGAACTCCCATCCTAAAATGGAAAAAACATTCTGGACAAGTACAGTCCAACATGGGATATTCAAAAGAGGGATAGTGCTCAAAACATTTGTACACCTCCATAAATTGGTGTTTTGCAAGACATCACCACCATCACTTCTATGTTTGAGAGCTCTTGTACTCCACCTGAGACACCCAGCCACATGAAACTTCAGAGTTTATGGCTTCTTCCTCACCTGACAACTCTTGGAGGAGGGGGGCGGTTCTTGGCAGCTCAGCTCTTGATCTAAACCCCACAGTTACTATTTCTCTAAGAAGCAGAGAAGAAACATCCCCAAATTCAAGGACAGTTGTTCATATTGCTTGCCAGGGCACACCCCCAGCATTTAACCATTTCATCGCACCTAAAATCTTTTCCACAACCCAGATCTTGGCAGGACTGAACAAAGCCACAGCAACTGGAAGCATCTACAGCACCAACCATCTCATCTACATCTGTCCCTTCCCCAAATCAGAGATTGAGTTGGGACCAAGCTCTTCTTCTCATCAAACCCTCTTGCTTTGGAGGGCAGCACAGGACTTGCTGATTTTTCTTGATAGGGGTGGAATAATTAGGATTAATTTTAAATGTCAGCATCAGATTCAGGTTAGTGCTGCTCACTATGTGGAAAGGACTAAGCTGACTGTAAGAAATATTACTTCCAAGATGGCATTTAAAGGAACTCCAGAGTTAATGTGATTTTTGTCTCTTACTTTAAAAAAAAACCAAACAAACACAAAACCAAAACAGCCTTACTGTAAGACACCACCAAATCCAGCAAGAAGAGAGCAGTCAGTCTCAACAGACAATCTCTGGGGAAGAAGGCCAAATTGAAAAATATGATTTTAAAAGAACAAAAGGCTATCCATATCCTAAGCTTGATTCAATTCAGCTTTGACAAGGCACAGCATTGAGACAGGGTTGAAGGGCCTTGTGAAATGCTGCAAGATTTAATTGCAGATGAACCAAACTCCAGGATAAGTGAGGCAATATAATGATGAGAAACATTACATGTACTGAGAGATGTTTTTAAGGAGAAATGAAAAAATCTCATGTAGAAGCACTTATGTTTCCTCCAGGCAATGGACGAAGTCTTCCGATATTCACCTTTGAATTCATTCTCCACATTTGGCCTAAGCTAGAAAAGGCAAGTAAAAAGGATTAAAAAAAAAAATAAAAAAAAATCCTTGTCTTCATCTCCCAAAGCAAGGAAGAACACAACCTGAGTAGCCAGAAAAATATCAGTGCAGTGTAGAGGGAAGTACCTTCCTCCTGCTCTTCCTTGCTGCTTGAAATCTGTCCTGAGCTCTGGCATCTCTTTTCAGCATAGCCAGGGAGAGATGGTTAGAGAAGGGCCAGAGAAGAGGAAAGGAGAGACGTGTTCATCACACCTGGGTACCAGGGTGAAAAAAGTTACTAAAGGCAAGAGCACAGAGCTGCCAAAATCCCCAAACCACGATGTGGAAAGCTTTCTTCTTAATTATTAATTTGCTACACCTTATCATTTTTATTACACTAGAATAACCATACCTACATGAGCGTTTTCAGTAGAAAAGAATTTGATTTTCAAATCAAACCCTAGACCCCTTCCAAGCAATTCTGCTGCAACAGAAGGAAATGGGGATTTTTCATGCAACAGCCTTGGCCAAACCATTTCACCTCCAGATGCCCCATTCCCCTTGCAAAGCCAGGCTCCCTGGGGGGCCACCAAAACATGCCGCCACCCCATTATCCCACCAATAGCCACTGCCTCTCCTTCACCACCCTGGGGAGGAGTGAGAGAAGGTCCCTCCAGTGCTCACTCATGGGCCTTTTAACAGTTAAAAAAAAATAATAATCCAGCAATATTCATCTCCCAGAGAATGCACTGCGGGGTGGGGGTTGTTGAGGGTTTTGTTGCTTTAGGTCTTGGGTGGGTTTGGGCAGGTTTGGTTTTTTTTTGCCACTGGTGAGTGTTTAATCCTTTAGCCCAATCAGAAGAGTAGAAAAATATGTTAGATGCCAGAAGCATTTCCTCAATAAAAAGGGATGGCCTATAGAGATGCTTGCCTGTGTTACACCCACAGGTGCTGGGAGGATGGGCCCCTCTGCATCCGAACTGATCCCTCTAGAGCAGAGGGGAGCAGGGGCGACCCACCTCCCCCTCCCCGCTCAGGTGTCAAATGTGCATAGGGATCGCTGTCAAGAGATGCTTCGATAATCTCATATTTTTCCAGATTCAGGTGCTTTCCCCCTCTAGTGCCACCTCTCTCTCCTCCCAGATTTCCCATGCAAAATATGTCCAAACTCAAACCCTTAACCCTGAGAGAATATAAAAATACTTAAGCTGCCGGAAGCAATACATCTTCCCTTCACGTGATGGCTTCAGTTTTTTTTCCACTCAACAATCTGGATGCCGTGTTTATAAAACCAGAAGACTGTTTAGACACTGTCCAAAAGTTGTTTAGCAAGAGGTTAAAGCTGCCAAATATTTTTCTGGAGTCATCTTGAAAACTACCCTCTGCTTTCCCTCCAGCAGGATTAAAAAGGCTTGGACAGTTTTCTGCACTTTGGTCTGTAGGGGAAAATTATTGCCTTGAGATGCGTTAGCAGTAAAAAAAGATCAATGAGCATTTTTATGGAAAATTATCTTATTGTGCTGTTAGATTTGCCGCAGGGAAATGGTCAATTCAAACATGAATTTGGGAGTCAAAACTCTGCGATTGTGTTCTTGAATTTTTCCTGAAGACAGCTTCGTGCCCTGGAGTCACATCCCCTCCCAGGCTCCGGTACCCAATCCATAACGGGATATGAATACCCAGCAGCGCCAGAGGGGTTAATCCATCACCAGCCGAGCAAGGTTCTGAGGTCGGTGCATTAGCAGTGATAGAGGGTGCAAAGGACTGTTGCATGCAGCCTAAACCAAAGGGCTGGTTGCTGCCTGGCGGGACATGTGAATCGCCAGGAAGGGGGAAACCCTACCAGGACCAGCACCGCACTTGAGGAATGCTTTGCCAGGATGGCACCCAGCCCTCCTGAAGGAGCCGGCCGCTCCACACTATTTCTGTGGCAAGGTAGAAGCGAGTACAGCGCCCGGTCGGAGCCAAGAGCCACGAGTCAGTTTGACTCACGCTCCTGATGCTTTCCAAATGTTTCCCAGCATCCAGCCTTGACGTGAAGACGAATGTTTTGGAGGGGCCGACCCCATCCGTCCCTCACACAGCCCAACTCTGACCACATTTGGCCTTGGGAAGAGGGATCATCAATCATTATGGGAGTTTAAGTCTGTTTTGCACGTGCTGGTGTCTCTGGATTAAGCACTCTGGTTATTTGCTCTCTAATGTCTGCGTGGGATTAACGCCTGTTTGGTGGAGCCGGCATGGGGCAATGAATGTGCTGCTGTGAGCACCAAGCTGACGTGGCTTCTGGGGACAACGTGGGGCCACAAGGACACAAACCAAGCTCGCTGGCCCATTTCACACTGCGGGCATTGCCTTTCCAGCCATTACTGCCCATTCTTGATTCGAATCGGTGGCTTCAAAAGGTGGAGGGTTTCTCACATCACAAGCACCAACATCCCCAGCCACGTGTGCCCCCGAGCTCCTCCATCCCAGCCCTCCTGCATCATCTGCTGCTCCAGGACGTGGAGTTCAGCACCAGAGATCAAGTTGCTGGTATTTGGCAGCCTCAGCCTCATCAAATCTCAGCGCCAGACGCAGGGGAAGAGCAATGCCAGCTCGGTTACCTTTACAAACGTGCACAATAAACTGCCAGCCGAGCTCGCGGTGCCTTTTGTTTAGAGGAGGAACAAAATAACCTCTATCCACCCGAGCTATTCAGGCTGAGTAGGAGGAGCTGAACTTGGGGGTTGTTTATCAGAAACAAACTGGTGCGAATCCTATTCGTGCAAAGCTGCTTAAAGCCTCTTGTTCGGAGTCTTTTCGTTTTGCTGGGTGCAGGGGTCGGGTATGTTTGCTGATAAGGGCCAGGGAAAAGCAAGTTTACAGCCTGGGTTTGCCATCAGCCTCGACACCTGAGGGTTGCATTTCAAGCAGGCTAGACATTTACAGCTCTCCAGGATTAAAATAATAAATGAATGAAAAAAAATCTAGGCTCAGTTATGTGCTGCTCAGCAGAGCCTGAAAGGAAAATAAGTGCAGATGGGAGGGGGAGGGCAACAAATAAATCCTCATAATTTCATCTCTCGTCTAGAGTGTGTATGTTCATTGACTGGATGTGTCCTCGGTGAGCTGTGCTGTCATCAGAGGCTTTATCTGCGATGAAGGCATTCAGGGCATTCAAAAGAGAGAAAATTTGGTCTTAAAGTCTCAGTTATGAGAAGCAAATTCCATCCTGCGCAGGACAACAGCCTAGTCTTAGTTTAATTGCAAGATTAAGTTTTACCTTCCTCATTTAACTTTGTTAAAGCTGAAAAGAATTATGTTCTATTTAGAGGAAAGACTGGCATGGCATGGCATGTTTTTCCAAGCAGAAGTAAGACCCCCAGCATGGTCTGCACCAAGATCTAGACCTTCTCAAAGTCCAAAGTGATACTATGATCCACCTTGGGCACCTTCTCTATCTGTAAAACCAAAAAGACCCTTCTTTTGAGAAGGAATAAGTAAAGTCTTTTGTGTTTGCAGTTCAAAACTCTCAAGTGTGGGGTAAAACTGACCTAAATCCAAGACTTCCTGGCCACAGAGAGGCTTAAACCACAGGTTTCTTTCCAACCTGGAGTAAAATGTTGATATTTCAAAAATAATAATTATAAATCAAAGTTTTCATTCACTTGTGCAGGGAAAACTTTCTGATTTTGGAAAAACTAATTTTCCTACCGGTTTACTGTGACAAAGTGACTGGAAGTAAGGCAGCTGGCATCAACATTACCCTGCATTTCTCTTTAATAATGCATCTCCTCCTGTCTTCATCCTCCCTCTCGGTGAGGGTTCATGGCCCGGCTGGGTTCCAGAGATGAACCCAGGTTGATGCCTCTTTCCGAGCTGACCTAACAGGGTTATCTGCCTGGCAGTGCAGGGTTAGACCTTGGTGGGAAGCCTTGTCCACAGCATAAAAGAGGCAATAAAAAAATAACTTGCATCATGCAATGCACCAGCAGCAAGATTCAATTCTGTTTCATTGAAATAATCAAATGTTTTGGGGCCATTTCAGCGAAACACAGTAATGTGAGTCAGGCTGACCCGATCCAGCATGATATACTCGCTCAGCAGTCCCCTGGCAGCAAACACAGCCATGTTGAGAGGGGAATTTGCCGAGCAATCCTCAGTGCCTGCGGGTCATGGCCCTCCATCCCCTCCCACCGCAGCGGGGGAGCAGAGCAGCCGAGGGCTTTGCGAAACCAAGCCTGATTTTAGATTATATCAAAAGGATTTATTCAGGCATTAAAACCCCAATGCTCCCTCGGTCTGGTCCCTGAGCACATCCCCAGGTAAGCAGCCCTAATCCCCAGCCAGGTTGCCCAAGACCCCTATTGGTGCAGCAGTAGGTACAGCTCAGATTTTAACCTTGCTGATGAATGCTCCCTTTCTTTCTCCAGTCACCCCTAAAGGGTCAGAAGAGCTGATGGAACCAAGGACTTCCCCTTTTCCAGCCTGGCAGAGAAGCCTAGACCCAGGTGCTTAGCCACTGGAGCTCACTCAGCCCCAGCTTCTGGACTTGTCCCTGTCTGACAGCCCCGTTCACCACAAGGCAACTAATTAACCAGCACAATATGAGGGGCCGATGAAGTCTTTTGCATAAAATATTTGTTTCCTGGGAAGAGGGGGAGGGGAGATGCAGCTTAAAACATTCCTTGGGATGCCTAAATAATCCAGCCCAGATGGAAAATGTGTTCATAAAAGGAAGATGTTAAATACAAAACAACTGCGGGAGAATGCAGAAGGGTGGGAATGGAAGCAAAACAGCCAGGGCAGTGCAATTCACAGCCTTCACACTGCAGGTGAAATCCAAAAATCTGCTCCTTTCAATTTCCCCCTGTCCCCCAACAGCACAAACAGGATTTTTTTTTTTCTCATCATGACAAGCGGAGGTAGGACAAGGAAATAACAGCACAAACCTTTTGAAGGCAAACAGAAGGAAATAAACTGCAGCTTTCTAAGGGAAAATAAAAATGGGGCTAGAGGAGGAGGATGCCGGGGGACAGCCCTCTCCCCTTTGCACATGGGAGCATCAAAAGTTTAGGGCACTTTACAAAGAAAAGCTAAGCTGTGCAGACGAGCCACAAACCAAAATTTAGACCTAAAATCTGGTGAAAATTTAGGAACAGTGTTGAGAAATGTGCATCTAATTTCTCTTTACTGTAGGGCTCCTTTTGTGGCATTGCTCAGCATCTCAGTGATACCACGTACAAGAGGGATGCAAACATGAAAGTACTGAAGGATCAGAAGAACAACATTTTTAAATGCAGTCACTGGACTTAATCTCAGAGCAATTAAAAGCAGTAGCCACCTCACTTAGCAAAATTAACATTAAAAACTATCATAGAAATCAACCACTGATGGATCAGACCTTCATCACGCCTCTGCAGAGACTCAATGCAGAGGCCATCCTCCAAACCCCTATCCAGTGCAGAGGCTCCTCTGCAGAGCCAATAAGCTGCCATGCTTGGAGTGGCATTTTTAGGGCTCTCTACCATCAGCACGGCAATATCACCCATCACTTCACAGCCCTTCAATGACCCAGAGCCTCTGCTGCTGCCAGCTGCCATCAGAGGGGCAAGAGCAGCCGGGATGCTGAGAAGTTCTTGCCCTGGGACAACCAGTTCAGACAGTCAGTGATTTTTATTTATTTTTTTTTCTCCCAGCATAACAAGCACAAATTAACCCAAAGCCACAAAAAGATTCAGCAAAGAATAGACAAAGCTCAACCAAGTGCCAGATGGTAGCAGTCCTGACCAAATTCAAAGGCCTCTTCCCTGCTTAGTCTTCTCAGCCCTAATCTAGATAAAAGCCTTCGCTACTTGAGTGAAGAGCTTATTTTCCGCAGTAAGAAGATGAGGGTGTTAAATCTTGGAGAGCCAGGGAAGTATTGCTATTTAGAGGAGGGGATGAGACATCCCAAGACCCAGTTGTCTCAGATCTTGCACTAAATGTTCCAAGCCTCACCCTTCTTTGTAAGTGGGGGCAAACCAGCAGATGACCTGGGATCGCCTACACCCCCATCAGGAAAGAAGAGCCAAAGCTCTTTGAAGTAACTTCAGTTGGTTGTGGCCGCTCAGACCCCTGAAATAACAATTTTGCCAATGTGCGTTCACATTTGCAGACATTTTAGATCCAGGTTTCTAAGACTGTACAGGCTCCCAAATGCTAGAGTAAGCCCACCCATAAGCAAATCCCTGGGGAAAAGTCAAGCACGTGTCTCTCTGGATCACTCCAAAGGCTGTTTGCAGGGGTTGGAGTCTGGATTTCCATATGACACCTTCAGAAGGAAACCCATGCTTGGACACGTTACCGCAGCGGCACATCTGGCATTGCAAGGTCAACCCATGGATGGGCAACAGACACACCAGGTTTCCCCGTGCTGTCATGTGGGAACGCCCTGGTCATAAACAGAAGGAAAAACTCATGGAAGCACGGGGAGACCTCCACTCTCAGGTACCTTCTAGTCCTTGCTCTTGCTATCAAGACAGCTGTCAACATAACCAGATGCATTTCTGCTGCTGAGGATGGGAGTGACGGCAGCTGTCTGGCAGCAGCAGATAAGGGATGAGCAGATGGACGTGGTGTGGTGGATCCCAGAGGGTAGGATGGAAAGGTACAGGCCTGAAAGTCTTAAAAGACACAAGAAGAAAGAGAAATCAAATCAAAGTTAAATGCTGCAGCTCTCCCTCTCACTACAACCTTCAGCATTAAAATAAGCCAGGAGTGCTTTGAATTCCTCCAGAGAGGACTCTGAACATCTGATTTTGGATTCAAGCGGTGGCACAGACTGGTGAGCACCGGCAGCGTTAACCCAGAGCACAGCGGGAAGCACCGAGCCCTGCCTTTCTTCCTGGCCATCCCAGGGAGGCTTACAGACTTTCCCACCCCCACAAAATCCTTCCAAAACACAATTTCCCATCTAACAAACATAGATAGATACAGAGATGCGAGACTGCCACCTATGACTACAGCAGCCTCACACCGATGCTCTTCCCTGCTGAGTCTATCTATCCTGTCCCAGTCTGGGGCACTTTCTACTTTGTCAACCATTGGGGCAGAGAGGTTTTATCCCTGTTTTGCAGATGAGGACATGAAGCAAGAGGCAGACTGGAGCAGGAGCATAAGGTGACCTCCAGAAGCCAAGGTCAGGGTCTCCCTCAGATTCACTTGAGCTCTTATCTGCCACAACAAGAGAGCCGATTCATGTCTTTTTTTTTTTTTTTTTTTTATTTAAAACCCTAAACTGCAGAGGTACAGCTATGCTTCTTATTCAAGCCTGCTTTCTCTTAATGCACCCCTAGCTCTGTAAAGTATTTCCTGACCAGAAACAGCAGTCTTAAATTCTTCATGAACAGTGGTTTGTCTCAGCACAATTTTTATTGTGCATCATGAATTTTAATAGAAATACACACGAACCCAAACCCTCAGCACCAAGGCATCAAGACAGATGAGGTTTGTACAAGGTGAGAGGTGCTACTGATTTTTAAACAGTCGCAGCAAATAGTTGTGGTGGTTGTGGGAAAGCCCAGTGGAGCTACTTCCATCCATGGAGCGTGCGGAGCTGCCTGCAACTTAGAAATCATCTTGGTCAGGCCCTATATCACAGCAGGGTTTCCCGATTTGGGTGCTCCATATCAGCATTTGTCAAAGCCATGACAGCCCCAAAAAAACACCACAAAAAAACAAAATTAAACCAGTGAACCTACCGACTCCCACTTGACATGCAGCATTTCCTACCGCATCCCTCTATCAATCCACGTGTAGGAGGTGACCCCATGCACCAGCAGCCCTCCCCACTGTTAACAGCACCCCTGGATAAGCACAGCAAGAAGCCCCAAACACAGACCCCAAACCAACCCAGAGATATCAAAGAGATTTCTGGCTTAAATGACCTTTCTGGTGCTGCCAAAGGGGTTCTCCAGTGTGGCTTTGGTAGCAAATAAATCAAAAGTTTTGCTTTCTCTTTATGTCAGTCTCAAAAATGTGCCCCCCCTCATTTACAGACATCTATGCTGCCATGACGCACATCCCTGCCTTCCCACACGGAATGGGTTAGTGATTCACCCTCTAGTTTCAGCACCTCTGGAAGCCCAAGAAATTAAATTAAACTCCTCTAACACATCCTTGGCATCTTCTCTCAGAAAGTTAAAACAAACGAATAACAAACAAAACCAAACACTTTCATTTGCCAGAAGGAAAAGCAACCCCTACTAGTGCTCGGCACGGAGAAGCTTGGGTGATGTGATGGATGGACAGTTAGTTCAGTGGAGGGTTTCCCATTTCCAGGAATGGCCTCACTCACAGGCACACTGAAGGTTGCAATCTTATTGGCAGCTTTCTGCAAGGGCAAAAAACCCAGACGCTTGCGGTTGGAAGTGACCTATTCTGGGGAAATGAGCAGAACGACGCCCAGAGCACCCTCTCCCCACAGAGAAGGCAGCAGGGAGGAATGTTTCCCAAAATCTTTTGGCAGCAAGGTACCATCTGGTTTTGCAATCAATGGCACGCTTACGGGCAAACCTGTGTGTCACATGAAATAAGGCTGGGAGGAGGAGGCAGCAGCATTACCAGAATTACTAAGAAGCTTCAGAAGAAACAGACCTCACTGGAGGGACCATCAGCAGAAAGCTGATGGCTCTCCTGGGCTGTCCTATACAGATATGGCAGCTCCTGGAGACATCGTGCTTCCAACAACATGAACATTTGCAAGCTGCTCTCAGGAAACTTGGCAAAAAATAGGAAACCTTATGCTATCCACAAGTCACAGGCTTTTGGCCCTCCTGAAGTCACACTACGGGACTCACATGGAGAGCACAGGTAGCAGCTCTTACTCCATTTACCAGCTTCCTCCATCACATCACAGCAGAGCTTCTCAGTGCTGAAAGCTCCTACAGGCCATGCCTGTACACAGAGAGATGCTCTTTGCTTTTGAAGATCCTCTGAGAGATAATCTCGGTGGAAAACACACTACCATCCTGCCCTAAGCATGGCAGCAAACAAAGGCGTGGAGACATGAGTGCATCCAAGTCTCACCAGCACACAGAGGGAGCAGCAGCTCTAAAGTCACTGAGGTTTCTGAAGTCACCTTCTGCTCAAAGCAGGTTATGAACCTGGAAGGATTCAACACTACCAAGAAATGTTGATTTCAGCAAGTTTCTGTTGCCCATGACCTTAAACACCAACCCTGTTCATACAGAGCAGCTCACGCCCTTAAGCAAACCTTTGCCAGACCTGTTGCCATCCCAGTTGGCCCCCAAAGGCTAACGATTCCCACACCTGGCTAAAGACCACTCAGCTCTAATCTGATGGTTAAGATATTCACACGGCAGCCAGATTAGCACAGCACCAGATGGCCTCAAGGGACTTAGGGCTTGCAAGAGTTTAGCAGAGATGCCAGCAGCAGATGGCAGGTAATAGGAGAAGCCCCTTGCCCTTGGCAGCAGGGCTGCAAGCACCCTCCCTGCATGGCATGCTCCTTCTCCTGGGAAGCATCACCACATCCTCCTCATCCCATCCGATCCAGGAACAGCAGCCTTGGCTTCATTATTGGGTAGCTATAAACATCAGTTCAAATGTAGGTCTGTCTGCTGCTATTATGCCACAAATGACTCAAGGGGAGATCTTGGTGCTGCAGTAGCTGGCACATCGACTCGAGGTTGTATTATTCAGTGCAGGCTCATACTTTTTTCAAAACCTCCAGTTTTCAGCAGATCTGCTCAGATCCCAATTCTCAACAACGGGGAAGTGCTTCTCTAAGTATTTTGACTTTGTCAGGGCGACCGTTCCAGGGGGCCATTATCTACTCCAGTGTATTCAGCTACCCCAGCCAAGCAAGTGCCAGCAGCACTGGGCCCCAACAAGCCCTGGAAGCCAGGGGACTGCTTCCTCCAGCCAGCCAGCTCAAACACAGCAGCTTTCAAGCTGCTTTAATCGATGCTAGGGTCCATGCCAGCCTCCAGCTGTGCCCAGGCTTTGAGAAGATGACAGCCACCTGGTGTGCCAGGGTACAGGCTTCCCCCCATACTACAGTCACTTGTTTGTTTTACGCATGTACAGTCATGCCCAGGCAACCAGTTGGTGGAGAGAGCTTTTCTGCTGAAAAACTGCTTTGTATTGGTCTGCATCCCTTCTGCACACAAAATGACACGGAGACAGCAACCCCTGCAGAAGGGCTGCATTAACACCAGGCAGATCACGGTGCTCTGGCGATGGCAGAGCATCCTCACATGAGTGGCATGCCTGGGCAGGCGCTGCTGGGAGATCTCCCGTGATGAAGGCTTCCCATATTCCTACAAACCATTTTATTCATGCACAATGGAGTGCCATAAAAAAAAATTACAAGCAGGCTGTGCTCCCAGAGCACCAAGTACAGCGCAGTTTGCCAGGAGTTTGCCTCGCTTGCTAACAGCCAGCAGGAACCATGCACACAGCATCTTCAGTCAATCAAGATCCAAAGTGGTGGGAGAAAGGAGAAGAGTTCCTTCATCCACCACAGCCAGGTAACATGGGGACTGTGGCTTTATTTAAAATACATGGTGGAAAGCTCAAATTCTCCAAAGAACAATTAGTTACCCAATTCCTGTGGCCTTCAGAGCAACGTTAGTCACAGGAGCTGGGTCCTGGTCGAGAGATACTAGTATCTTGCTGCCATCAAGAGTTTGAGCCATCTTCCTGGAAACATTGCCTCTCTCATCCCAGTATTGCTTTTGATATTAATTCTGAATTAAGACAGACCCCGTGTTTGTTAGCCAGCACCAACGTCAGACCCGGGGGGCTGAGGTTTATGACTGTCGCAATGGAGAAAGGCAAATCCTCCACAACACTCCTTTAATCAATAGCAGGAACAGGCTTGCCTAATTGCTTTGACCTTTGCTCAGTAAGCCTTCCGCTCACCAGGCTGGGCTTCAGCAGGGGAGATCCACAAGCCCAATCCTTATAAATTTCCTAATGTTCCCTTTCCTTGCCTGGGAGCAAGACCCAGGAAAAATGGACCAATTCTCCAGACTTTCCCCAAGCAGCTGCAGATGTGGAAGGACCTGTAGGAACAGAACCGAGCCGAGGTGTTGGGCTGCCTCTGCTGCACCCAAACATATCAAGGAGCTGCTTCTCTCTGACGCTCACCTGGAGCAAGCACCAGTTTGTACGACCAGCTTTGAGCCAGTCTAAAAGCCCTACAAAACAGCCTGGGAATGCTACAGGGCCTCTGTTGCATGAAAGATTTGTTTCTAATTAAAAGAGTGTATCCCTGGCCTTGGATGCTGCTCAGGGGATACCACGTGCCTACTGCTAAGTGAGTGCTAAGGCTGGGTGCCTTTACGGAAAATATAGATGGAGACAAAGAGATGAGGCGGTTTGTCAGGTAGGAGGTGTTTCAGCACAGTGCGGTCTCCTGCTGTGCTCGGTGGCAGCTGGGGGAGATGGAGAACAGGGCTGCAGGAGGGGAGCAGCACGGGCACGCTCCTGACTGGCACACAGAGCCCCCTAAACCCAGAGCCAGGAAGCCTAGCAGGGCTCTGTGTGCTGGCTGGAATCACCTCTCCCACAGGGAGATCTCACAGCTCGCTCTTTCCCCAGCAGCGCCTTGGCTGGGTCTGGTGCAAGAGGAGATGCCAGGGGGCACAGCCTCGACTGGAAGCTATAGATAAAGTCAACCTCGCTGAAAAATCCCCAGCTCTGCTCCTACAGCTGAGCTCACTGCACAAACCCTGGGCACTGACCAAGTCCAAAGGAGCACATGAACCAAGAGACCACATGGGAACCTCAGGGGAAAGGGCTGGAGAACTGCTGCTGTTCAAACTATTTTCCATCCCTTCCTAAATGAAACCCCCCTATTTTAGGGGGTCCACAACACCTGACAAGGACACATTTATCAAGGGAAGGAGGGAAGCAGTCTACCTTTGTGCTACTGTTCCTTACACTCGTTCAGGAGATGCAGCCACGACACCCAACAGATGCTGTCTCCCACCTCCCTTTGGGGTCACAGATACCCCAGGAGGGCTGCTGGGTCCCCATGCTGGAGCTTTTCCTTAAGAAAAAGGCTCTTATAGCTCCAGGCAGAGCCACGAGCCCTTGCTGCTGACCTGCGTCCCCAGGGGGGCTCGCTCTGAGCAGGTAGGGTGGCAGCATGGACAGACAGACATACAGCCCCTACCAGCCTGCGTGCCCTGAACAGGACTCGGACACCTTACACCCTCGCTCTGCCACCGATTCCTTATGTAACTTTGCCAGAGCAGATTTTCCCCCTTCCTGCCCTTTCCCCACAGGATCAGCGACAGAAAGAGGTTCGTGTCCCCGACACCCCATGCCCTCGCAGGACAAACCCCCCCTCCCAGACCCGCACAGAGGCCTGCGCTGCCCACCCTTGGGTGAGGCACCTCTGCACCAGGGAGCAGACCCCTTCCCGGCCCAGCAAAGCGGGTTTAAGGCTGAGCTCTTGCCACCATCTAGTGGTGCTCCACGGGGAGAGCCGAGCCACCGAAAGCAGCATCTGCCCACGTCAGCCTGGGAGCCACCAGCCTGGCAGAGCTGCAGCCTTGCGCTCGGCCTCCAGCTCACCCTGCAAAGCCCCCGTTAGGGTGCAGCCCCCCCCTTTCCCAGCTGACAATGTTCCGTTTCTCTCAGTGCTTCAAATTATTTCCTTGCAGGAGTGTCAGACTTCTTTTCCTGACCCAGGTCAGCTCTTGGTTTCTCCTTGTTTCTAGGCTCTCTCAGATCACTGATTTTACTGAGATTTGCCTTGGAAATACTCATTTCCAAGCTATTTGCTCCCTCCCTGAGCCTTAACGAACACAACCAGGTTTTCAGGAGGGTGAGGCTCAAAGGTTAGGGGCACATTCAGCCGCCCCCATTGCTCTGAGCCCTTAGCTGCCCCCAAGGTCCCTTTGAGCTCACTCTGAAGCCCAGTTTTGCCCCACAACAGCAAAGGCACTGCTGGAGGCAGCCCTGCAGCCCCCCACACCACAACCCTCCCCGCAGGCAGGCAGGCACTCACCAGGGCTGGAGGAATCCAGTAGCTCCAGTGCAGCCTGTTCACTTCCAAGAAGTTACTCATTATGACACTGAGCCATTGCACCCAAACCAGCAATTTACTGCCTGAAACACCTCTCCAGGGTCCGCTGGGGAGACAAGTCACCTCGCTGACCAGAGAGCAGCAGGGAGTGCAGGGTGGGAAAAACCTCTGCTCAACCATAGCCTCCCACTGCCCAGCTGAGGAGCAATCAGGAGTGATCAGCACCTCCTGTGGGTAACCACCAGGCTCCATCTCACAGCCTTCTCCAGCTGGGCTGGGCCAGGGCTCCCAGCCTACCTGGCTCTAGCTAAATGCCAAAGCATAAACCCAACCAGCTCACTCTTGGTGGCATGCATGAGATTGCTTTTCCTTGTTACTCTGCAAAATGGTGGATCCACCCAGCTGGGACCCTCCAAAACAGAGCAGGCAGTAGCCTGTCCCCAGCTGCTCAGCAAACACTGTTGTCAAAGGAAGGAGAGGGGAAACAGAATTAAACTCCAGGGTGAAAATCCTGCCTGGGGTGTTGAGCCGTGGCGAGCGCTGCTCGGAGGAGATGCACACAGCCACAGCCCCATCTACAGGCCACCAAAGCTTGCTTCTTACCCGTTTGTGCCTGTTAGAAGATGACAATTTTGTTCATACAGGGCTTGGGGTTGAAATGGGTACAAGAACATAATGGATTTACCTACATTTTTCAGTCACTCGTGTTACCCGAGTTGATCCTGGGCTCTGACCCTTTTTCCACAGACAAAACAACTGCATGGCATGATTTATATCAAGACCATAGAGAGGATATTGCCACGCTCCTCACTGTAAAGCACCCTCTTGCTAGAAGATAGAGGTCATTATCAGGAGGGATCTTTCCAAAGGATAAATGATAATGTAGTGTATTGCAAAATGTTTTATTCACAAACATTAATAAGGTCTACGAAAAAGCTGGTTTATGGATTGCCCTACTCTTGTTTTTGTAGCTACACATTAAATCTTATGTTATTTATTTCATCAAGGTGCAAGAATCACATTGCAAGGAGCTAACAATAGAGACAGCACAAGGAAATCGATGCTTAGGTCCCAACTGTTTCTTTAGCATTCTGTAAAGAAACACCTTCAAAAGGTAAATAGGGAATACTGGTTCTGCTAGGAAGCCTTGCAGGTTATGACATAGGCTCCCCCTCCCTGTAGCACCATGGTCAATCAGATGCGTTTTCTATCCAAGGATAAGTTACTTCTATCACTAAAAGTCATAGCACTTAGTAGAGCTGTAAAAACCCACTATAAAGGAGAAACTGAGACCTACAAACACAAAGCAAGCTGCCCAAGTGACCCAGCAAGGCACAGCAAGGAAGCCAGATCTCCTGAGAGCTGGTGCAGTGTACTGAGGGACAGGGACACCGCTTGGCATCACTGCTGAAGGAAGATCCAAATCCAGCGAGCTTGCACCTTGCTCAGCACTGCTGCTATTTATTTAGCTGAGCATTTAGCTTGAGGGTAAACAGGCACCTCAAGGTCAGTCCCCAAACTACCTCTGAAAAGTTGGCAAAAGCCAACAGAAAGGATACCCAGTCAATGGATGCCACAATGGAACCTTTGTGCATGCAACTGCTCGGCTATCTTCCAGGAAGACAGTTGTGGAGCTCAGAAATCAAAAGTTTGAAAGCCACTGAGTTAGCTGGTTAACAGCAGTCAAACAGGTTGCAAGAGTTAAAAACATAACATGGTTTTCTACATTTAGCTACAGCTTTTTCTCACTCTGCCAGTCACTAGCAAAATTTTGATTAGAGCTGGAGAGAAAAGGAGAATTTACAATCCAAATTTCAGCAGCTGCCAGCATACTCATTCATATGAACTTTTGAGAACATTTCTTTTAAACCCTCCATTTTAAAAAGAAGGCTAAAGAAATTTGCTTGCAGAAAGAAGCACTGCTGTGGGAAGACAGATGCTATTCTTCATTTTCAGCAATACTTCCACGTAATACAAAAACATTTGGCACAAAGCACCCGATTAAAGAAATGCCATCGCTGATGGCAGATGGTAGTTCTCATCCCAATCTGTAGCAGCCTGCGAATGTTAGATGTAATCTGATTGCAAACACAGCACGTACATTTTTTCCAGATGAGCAAGCTTTACATAATTTTTCATTGCCCTTATTTTAGTTTGTTAACAAACATCATCCTTATGAGCAAACAGCCTGATTACAGTGTTATTAAATGAATCCCTTCTGCTCACCCCATCCTTGCAACCTTCCAGCACCTGGAAGTACCCTGTTACATCAGCAAAGCAACCTCCTCCCCACCAAACATTGTACTACCCGCTTGTAACACCTAGTTTTAAGCTTTTCATACTATCGAGCCAGGAGGGTGCCTTGAAAGAACCTGACTTAAGACTATGGCACTACATTACAGCAAGACTTTTGCCAATTAAGAGATCTGGGAAATGTTCCAGGCAGCAGGTTGCTCACCTTTACTTTAGAAGAAAATTAATTCAATCATGTATTGATTTGGCAAGTACTTTTCCCCCAGTGGGAACTCACTATAGATCCTCCTATAAGTTTGCTCAAGAGTAACTCTATTCAGCAAGAGCTATGAAAACAGCATTTTCCACCAGGAAGACACACTTCTATAAAACTCATTGAACAAAGCTGTGCACTTGCCAAATAGTGGTTGCTTGAGTTATGAAAGAGAGTTTGTTTTACAGAAAACAAGTGAATACGTGTCCGACTGCCCTTCTCTTCCTCCTCGCTGGCTGAGGGACAGGATTCAGTGGAGGCCAAAGACTTAGCTTTCCTAACTAAAATAGTGGCAGACGCACTCCAAATTGAGACCATGTGAACACGGGGCATTAATGCTCGTTCAGGGCAGACATTTCAGAACTAGCCAGACTTCGTAGAGCCATACCAAGGGGATTTGTAAAAACTATTCTATTAACATAACATGTTTCTGCTAATTCTCAGAGTCCCCCTCCCCAGCAAAAATTATAAAACAATGTCACAGATTTGCTTTTAAACAACACTCCCATTCGCCACCAGATTTGAATAGGCACCACTTGGATGCTTTGAACTCTGTTCTTTGGAGAAGCAAGACTTGTACTTGTCAAATACATAGCGCCTAGCTTTTAATAAGCCTCCAAGAGCAAAACAAAGTATGTTTTTCCTACTCTCTCAAGCCCTGACAATGTGCAGGTGCAACTTGTTCCAGCTGTCCAGTAACTGGAGCTAGAATTTAACAAGTCACATTATCTTGATTTCAACAGCCATACGTACACGTCCTCCAACCATCTCCAGCCAACCTGCAAGCATTCTGAAACACTCAGCATCTGGTCTTGGTTCAGCTGAGCCAGTTACACAGCACCTGTAGTGAGGAGGCAGGGGAAGGCATGATCATCATCAAGGAACAGCAATAGGAGAGACGGATCTAGGTCACAAATTCTGCATTTCTCATGAGGGGCACCAGCTACATTCCCTACCCCACGATACATAAAGTCTACGTAAGGTGCTCACTGCACCACAGGTACAACAAAGGATTTGAAATTCCAATCTATTGCGGACTTCCACTACTAATCTCCTCCGATGGTCTGCATAACATAGGTGACTTAGGAAAGCTCCACAGCAACTGGGCAGTAGAAATAAAGACAACAGAATAAACTTCATCTTTTTTATTCTGCAAAGCAATATGCACATCTTACAAACACAAAATTAATCTAGGAGAGAAATGTCATTTCCAAATCAGCTATTAACCATCATGCAACAAGACAAGTGAAATGTAAGAACAAAACAAAAAAGCCATCTTAACCCTACAATCACCTGCAGAGGGTTGAAAACCAAGGCTCAGATTTTCTATGTAATGCCAAAGAAAAATGCAAAAGAAAATGGCAGCTTTCTAAGAACAAGAAAACACATACAAATAGAATCAAAACTGATTCAAGTCATAGTTAAAAAGAAAAAGAAAACAAAAAAAGGAAAGATCAATATGATCTGAACTTTAATATTAAGTTCTTACTCTTCTGTTTGGCTGCATATAACTTTTTGTACACTGTGCCTAGGAACAATCCAATATTCCTCAGTATTACAGCATTTCAACCTGATGGACACCCTTACCTCTCTGCTGCAATACAGGGGTGCAAAGGGATAAACTAAGGCCAAAAAATACAACTCTTCAACATTTTCCCTTTTGCATTTGTGGGTTGCAATCTTCGTATTTCTGGGTACTTCAATACAGTGGGTGATAAGTTGCAAAGCAGGCTCCTCCAATTACCAAATAGCAAAACCAGATTAAAAAAAAATAATTCTGTTTTCCCCAACAGACCAAATTCCAGTTAGAACATCTGGAGCTTGATTTTTAATTTGCTGAAACAGAAAGGACTCGGCTTTGCTTTCTTAAAGGAGTTGCATTATGTCGGGTGTTTTCTAGGTATTTCCAGAATTTGCAACACCACCCCAATCCATTTCCTATTCCTACCTTTGGTCCCCAGTTCAAGCCACCCTCATAGGCAACTCTAGAAGTCAGTATTAATGCAGAAGGCTGGGTATGCGTGAATTAGGAACAGCTCAGACACTTTTCATGAGAAGCTGTCTACCTGTTTAGACTTCACCGATTCATTCTGGTGAAGCAGTATTAGCCCATAGCAGCATCAGGAGAAAACTGGAAACTTCATTTTATCCCTAGACTTCAAACTAGGCCATCTCTAAAGCTTTGCCTTAACATCCCTGGAGAAAAATGAGTGTTAGTTAACACCACTTAAGTAACTGAAATTCTATAAAGAAAATATGTCTTGAAGAAAAGTGTGGCTATTTTGCTTCAAACGCTCTGAAGACTTGTGAACTTACTGAAGCTCCAAACATACAGGCCTACAGACCAGCAGGGTACCATTCAACAGTGTCTATAGGTAATACACTAAGAATCTTATGCCAGCACAACTGAGACTCTGAGATTTTGACTTGGGTTTCTTCTTTTGTGTAGTTTAGAGCGAAAGGAGGAGAAAAAAGCTTATGTGTATGTATGCAGACCTCCACTACCTGATGAGAAAGCTGAAAGACAAGATGAAAGGTCAATTAAGGCAACCAGCAAGATTTTAAAAGCAGGGGTGAAATGTCTGCAGGAAAACCCTGAATCCTAAAAATTAAGGAGGCTACTCAATAAGAAGCCAGAAAGAAACAGCAAAAGCCAGTATGGGAAAGGGAGAAATGCACAGAATAAAACCTCTGATTTAAGAATGGACACAGAGAAAAGTGTGTTTTACTGTGCGGTTTCTTTGACCTTAATCACAACAGCCCTAGTTCTCTCCTTGTCCTTTTCCCCTGAGTGGACAGCATTAAATGGAAATTGGGCAAAGCTAATAAAAGTGTCATTTTCAGCTGCCCTTCAGAGATGGATGGAGCGTCCCAAAGTGAAGCTCTTTAACAGACTATGGGATTTCTTTTCCTTTCATTATTCGCACTTGCCCAAGGCTGTGCAGAGCCCCAGACTGTTAATACAATACATCTTTTTATTAAGTTTCACTTTCTAGAAAAAAAAGTTTACAGAAAGCTGCTCTGCAGCAGAGATGCACAATCCTGGTTTGAGGGCTGTGGATGGGAGGCCAAGTGGAAAGCTTTCCAGATAGTCTCTATGCTGACTGATTCTCTGGCATTCAGCAAGCCAAATGAAAAAGGGGAAGGGGGGAAAAAAAAAAGAAAAAAACCCAATCAAACTTAGCACTTTTCAGTAAGAAACATTTTAAAATGGGACTTTGCTTCTTAATTTTTTTTTACTATGAATAAAAGCACAAGTTTGTCCTAAATACAGCACTATTAAAATGTGAATATGTTTGTTTTTTTCAAAAAAAAAAAAAAATCTAAAATGTTGATATCTTTTCTTGCAAGCAAGGAGCAAATAGAAGAAAGTATTAGGCCACACAAATACACATTTAATTCATGTAGTAGATTGGTGGCTTTGGAAATGCAGTATTATATCAAAGGTGCATACTGTTTCAAACACACTGTACATATCGTTGGGCAAAAAACAAAGATCTGTTGGTTTGTTTGAGACATTTGCAAAGGCATCTTAACCTGCCAGATGCAGCTAGACAAAAATATCTTGCTCTGACTATATGTAGCCATATCACTAAACATATCTACACAAACATTCGGCTATGTCCACAGGTAAAGACTGAAAGTTTCCGGCCGCACTACAATGCGGAACAAGTGCATCATCTGAACTAGTCTGAATATACTTTTATAAATATGTACAAATCAATTACAGGCACTTGAAATGTCTTTGGTTGGAATAAACCAACATTGCAAGATAATGTATTCACAGAGTGTTAAGACCCATTCTGGGTTCAGCAGGCAATGATTACGGTTCTCAGTCATTCTCAGTAAAAGGAGACGATGGATTACGCTTCTGACAAAGCAACCTAAACAAAAGAAAACATTTAATTAAGGTCAAATTCTTAATCCCAAAACAGTGATATTACTTATCTCCATGCAGCTGGCATATCTGTCCTTGCTTTTTCAAAGAACCTTGGGAAGTCTAACTTGGAAGGGAAATCAAAGTAAGTCTGAAGGTGTTTTGTACTTGGCATGACCAATTAAAAAAACCCAAACCAGCTCATACTACAAAATATCATTACGATCAAAAAGGTGCCACTACTAGCTTCCTACTCCACAATTAAATATATTCGTATTTAATCCTTCAAGCAAAGAGCAGGTCTCCAAAGCAGTACTCAATAGTGACTGTTTCAATAGCTTTGTCATTGTTTTAATTTAATTATGATTAACAACCATTAGAATTACGTATCATGTTTTATTCAAAGTTTTCAGTCTGTTGTGATAAAAGATAAATAAAACTACTCAATGCTATCTATTCAATGCTTCATACAAAATGGTGCAAGTAACTTCAGAATTCTGGCAGAAGAGTCCCATTACAGCACTTACTGAACTGCAATAATCCACTTCTGTAGGAGAGAAAGCTAACTCTGAGGATCTACAAAGTACATATATGTATTTTGTAGCACCCATCTGTACTGTCCACAATGAATCACCCATGTCTCTTTGAAAGGGAATTAAATCTATATCTCCAGAGGTAAGAAAAAACAGTCTGTACTATGTGGAAAAGGAGGGTTTCTATTGTTTTCTTATCAGAGTCAATATTTTGTTATTACACAGACTCACCTTTTCAGAGCAGAATTCTGTATTGCTTTGCCTCAGTTTGCTTGGTCTGCCCTTAATAACTGCATAGCAGAACATTGTAATCACCATCACAAAAAGAAAGTAACTGGTATGCATGAGATGCAGGTTTATTAGAGAGCGATCATCCTGCACAGAGAATTAAAACCATTTACTGACAATGCACCAATAGCTGGCATTTTATATTAAAGCAATAATTATCAGATCAGCACAGAAATTAGCTCATGAATCAACTTTCTCCCCTTTGTGCAGCTGGCATAGTAATGAAAGTGATTCCTAATTGTGGCACATAAAGAGCCAAAATGTTCCTCATGTTAAAAATCTGTACTAGAGATCTCTTCCCATACACTGTCAGTGTCTGGTCAAATGATTCCAAAATGTAAATGTTAGTTATTAAAAGCTGTGAGGCACATGGAGATTACATGAAGACCATCATGCCCACCAGGGGTAAAGCATACCCAACTCTGTCTCAGCCCTTGCACTACATAATAAACCAGCACGGAATATGACTATTTTAGGACATGAAGAGAACCGTATTCGATTAAAACAGAGCTAAGCATTTATTCAACATAACATACAAAAACACTGTGGCACTTACATCTGGAACTATAACAGTTAGTTTGGGATTTAAAGCGTGATACACTTTTCCAATTGCTCCTTTGTAACACCAGAAAGGGTTATAATCTTGTGCATATTTTGTATTAGAGTCCCTTGCTGTGGTAAAGATCTTGTACCAAAGCGTAGCATTGCTGTATGTTTCAGGAACACAATGTGGTGGCTGACTGCAGAAAAACAGAAATAATTAGCACCCCAATTGCCATTCTCTATGTTCAGTAAGGCTAACTTTTAGAACTGAGCCAAGCCCAGTCTTCTCAACAGCAGCGTAAAATAGGGGTTTATTTTGGACCTTCAAAAACAACAACAAAAACCAAAGCTTAATCAAAAGAGTGTATAAAAAACATACGATTCCTATAATAAGATTAGAATATAACTGCATGTTGTCCCAGTAAGTCAACAATCCACAGCTTAATTAGAAAAACACTAGTTTTCATAAAGCTTCACACAGTTACGTGAATCTAACTGGTGGTTCTCCAGGGCATACTGAATAGTGTCAGAGTCCGGAGAAGACAACGGGAAACTATTTTGATGAAAGGTCTGTACCTGCTGGGATATGGTAGCAAAGCAGCATTTGGCTTATGCTGATGTCTCAGCAGGGAAGAGGATAAGAACCTTAGAGTCAAGCCTTAGCTCTCACACAAGGTAGTGAAACTAAATTATAGGGTGTCTGTCTTAAATATTCACAGATTCTTCTGTTCCTAGTGAAGTTTAAATCACAGGTAGCATGTTGAAAGGCAGGTAGGGTCTATAGTTCAAAACATCCACAGAAAAAGTCTAGTGTTGCTAAAAGACAGTACAAGTCTTAAGACTTGAGACAGGGTTTTTACTGTGGGGGAAGGCAGGCAGGTACATAATTTCCACGTTCATCAGTAAGTAACAACCTCAGAGAACCAGCTGAGGAATTAATCACCCAGTAACCAGTCAATAAAGGACTGTTTAAAATGCACTTACACTGTGACAGGAAATACATTGCTGGCTGCTGTCACAGTCATGCAGGTTGTGAACACAACCTGCTCGCAGTGGCCATGAAGAACACAGTCATCCGAATTCCAGGCAGCTGGCAAGGTGAATGTAATATTTATCTCCTCATGGGATTCTCTGCCTTTGAGAAAGAGAGAAGGAAAGCTGCTTTTCGTTCACAAAAGTACCCGAGCAACAATCACTAGGATAAGGACAACATGCAAATGGCTAAGGCAACAACCATAAACCTGAATCTGTGCTTTTGAAGTCATCCAAGGTCTTTACTATCAACAAAGAGAGCAAAAAGAAAGTTAAAAAGCAAGACAAACCACACTACAAAAACCCCAGCTGCTAGACTTTCTAATCTCTCCTGCCACCAGAAGAAATGGGGTCATTAGGCTCCTTTCAGAAATTAAAAACTTGCTATTTTTAAGTGAATTCATGCATGTTTAGAGAACTTTATTAGAAAGCAAAATCACAGATCTTTAGCCTTTTTCCTCCCAAAGACTTTGTTCTACATTTGCTTTTTCTGACACTTAATTTTCAAATTGAAGACATTTGTGTAGACAGAAACACGCTAGCAGATATTGAACTGCAGATTAAGTAGTGTACATTAGGTCCATGTGGATATATTCATACTGAAGATAAATCCAGGTTACAAGAAATGGAACTTGCATTTGATAGCTCTTAAAGCAGTAACAAAATAAAAACAACATAAAATACAGTAATAGAGATTTAAAACTACATCAAATGTCTCTTCACAGGTCTCTGAGGTTCAAGACACCTTCAGGCATTATTATGAAGTGCAACCCTGGCTACCAGCTAAAATTCAATGAGGTTCTATTATCAATTTCTACAAGTTTTCTACAATCTCCTGTCAAAATTTATTGACAGGGCAGACACATAGCAGATCAGCCCCTTCACACCACAGAAATTGTAATCATCTTATCTGTTGCTGTTTGCAATATTAAAGCTTATTCATGTATGCATTTTAGATGAACTCTATTTTTTTCCAGAGAACATGCTACTTGATCTCCAATGTGTATGTTTTAATGCCTTTAAAGTGTGAGTTAAGGACATGAAGATGTATCAAGATAGAACTGAAGATAGTCACTGTCGAAGCTTTTGCTGCTTGAGATTTTGTTGGCTTAAAAATTACCTTCCGCTGTCATTAGGTTAATCATTTAAAACTGCAAAGCCTAATCCTGGCAAACCTGCAGGTTCTTTTCCACTCCAAATGCCAGGAAAAGTTTTTGTAGCAAACAAGTGAAGGGCTCTATATAGAAATATACTCACGACAAATCTGGAAACACATATATGTTCTAAACAAAAGATTTATCTCACCAATAATAAGCTGGTGAGTTTTTATTTGATTATATAGTTATCCTTCAAATTTATAAAGGTCAAGTCTTGCATACCTGAGAGTCCAATTTGGTGTCCAAAAATTGTGGAACTTAGATGTGTGACATTGCGAGAATATCCACCAAATGGTCTGAGTGGGTCCAGCGTCAACGTGATTGTAACAGAGATGTTTATTGGACCAGAGTCCTCAAGAGTTTGTGGAGACTGTGTAGAAGATCTCGCCTGTCCGCTAGTCACAGTACTTTCTGGAGTTGTGGTGTCATTGATGAGATGTTTTAAGGTTTCATTCTCAGATATACAGAAGTCCAAATCATTAAACCTCAGAAGGAAAGTATTCCAGTCCTTAAAACAAATGTGAAAATTTCAACCAGATTAACGAGTTAACTCTTGGCTGCCACTTCTCTAGAGTAGTGCAGACCTTGACACGTACCATCCCGCCCGCAGTTCCAAGCCATTTAACGAAAATTACAACCACAAATACCACCGTGGCTATCTCAACAATGGGGCAAGTTGTTTACAAAAGTTAGAGGTGTTCAATCGCAGTCACTGCCTGACTGCTGCTCAGCACAGCAACAGAATATCCTCCCTTAAAAAACAGAAGGAATATACTAACTTGGTCCGTTGTCCCCATGCTCGGGGTATCCAGCAAGGTTTCCTTCATTACAGAATAGTACTACTAGGTAAGATCAGAAGTTTGACAAACAAGCTAGCTGGCACAACAGAATAAGAAAAAGAAAGGCTCCTAGCCATAGTAGGGAAGATCCATGTCAGATGATTGGGCCTCATCCTCAAACTAAAAAAAGACTATTCAAACATTCATACCAATAGCCTCTTTCCTTACGAAATTAGAGGCAAGTATAAATGAAGACAATCTCCCATAAGACTCTGCACACTCCCCTGAAAGGGTTCTTGGGGGTTGGGGGGGTAGGGAACAACAACTCATTAGCTTTAGGCATGTTTTTCAGATTAGTATTCCCAGTTTAGCACAGAAACTTTTTGTACCTACCTCTGTCATCTCTGGTGACTTGATCTCCTTGATTTTGAAGAAATAACCCAGTGTCAGAAAAGCTATTGCCATAGCGCTTACGCTGATCATAAAGACCACGAGCGGAGGTCGACTGCTGATGTAAACCTTCAGGTTCTCCAACAGGTTTATGTTCAACATTATTCTGATTGTTCACCTAAAACCAAAGAATATTGCAACGGAGTGACTGGGCTGTGTGTGTTACAGGGTGGGGGTTGGTAGATCACAGAAGACAAAAGCTTGACAACAAAAAATGGAATCATATACTAAAATGAGATTCAATTATATGACTCTCTACTGTTCACTGAACACAGACTCAGTATGCCTTAAATAAAGCACAAATCAAAACATGCTTGACTTCACCTTCTCAGCACTTGAAATTGCCAGCTAGGAACAGATTTTAAGAAATGAGGACAACTTCTAACACAGCCAAATATTGCTGATAAGCAATGAAACCAGTTCTTTTCTTTCCCCACATACCTAGGCAGGATATACACTGCTACACTTTAATTCCAGTAATATTTTAATTCATCAAATTACAGTGCGGGTAGAACTGTAATGCAGCCCGCAGATCAAACGTTGTACATCCCTGCATATACTTTCAAAACTGAGGCTGAAACCTTAAAAATCCCCCTTTCCCCCATCTCCGGCCCCAAAGGACCAGACCTTCAAAATGGGATCCGAAAAGCAGCCTACATCATTTTAGGCCTCTGAATCAAGAATCCTGTGGTCAGAAACACCTAACAACTGCATTAGGGTGGAGGCTGGAAGACTCCTTTTTTTTATCTGATTCTTGCAATATCTAGCAAACTTTTGCTAGAGTCCATAAACAAAGAGAGGACCTTACACATCCTGAGGAAACATACTGAATCATTAATTTTGTCCAAAATATTGTGCCTGATTCCCCTCCTGAATTTTCTCTTCATTTGCAGAGCAGAAGACCCGAACTAGGTTTACTGTATCTGCTTCCCCACCTCCACGCGCAACGAAAAGCAAACAGTCCGGCGTTAAAGGGCAGCCTTGCGGCATCTACTTCAGAAGCTTGGCAAGGAAGGAACTTCAAGCAAACCTCTTACCTTTGTCTTGCCTACAAACCCAGCTGAAAAGGCTTTTAACCCCAAATAAACTAGAAGGGTGGTAACTGTTCCTAGCAATGTGTTGCTTATCCCCAAATTTCATAGGAAAAGGCAAGCTTCAAGACTAGTATTTAAAGAATTCAGCACTGCAACAGTTAATGTGTGAGCATTCACACAGATCTGATAACTTTTAATGAAGTCAGGGACTCTGCTCCCTGCAGGTCTGACCGATTCTCACTGACTCTTATTAGAAGTACACATCATTTGCAATCCAGATGTAGCATGGCTGAAGGCATGGTAAGTCTGAGGGTGAGAGAGGGCTAGGTTTTGAAAAAGAGGGCAAGGGAGAGAGAGAGCAATCTTTGATCCGATCTACTGATTTAAAAGAAAGCAAGAGAAGGGAAAAGGGCAAGCTTTCAGACAAACTCTTTTTCAGACTCCACAATGTACAACGATCACAATTTTCTCATGTATACTTGAGATTTTACAGGCAGAAATGCTTCTGTTAAGAGTAACAGAAGGAATATCGACAAAACCTGCAAAACTGCTCCAGAGAGGGGAAAATTCAACTCGCCGAGAAGAGACCCAAGATCTTCTGGCAACAACACCACACCAAGCTGTGCATGCTGACTTTCCCCGTCTCTTCCCCACACACCTACTTGCTCACCTCGGTGAAATCTGCTGAAACAGGGCTCACTCCAGAGCACAAGATCATGTCCTGGGTTTACTATTTTGTACCATCAATCAATTTGCATCCACTCTGCAAAGACCAGGAAAGCCAGCAACTTTTTATCAGCAAGAACGACTGGGTGACAAACACCCCTACAAAAACACATAGCATGTCTGAGAGGGAAAAGCATGGCGCAGAGAAAAGCTGGAGAAAAGAAGAGAGGAAAGAAAAAGTGATGACAAATGTGCACCTTACCAGAACTTCTATCTTTGTCCAAGACCAGCTGTGCTATGGCCGAACAGGCCAGTGAAGGTGTCAGGAGAAGGCAGGAATGAGAGGGAAAGGGAGAGCTGGTGTTGGTAAGGATCATGCTGGGTACGTGCTGCACTTCTGTACGTTCTGCCTCCTATCTTGTCACTGGCAGCAAATTTCTTAAATGAGCCCTAGTTAAAAATCCCAAACGCTCCATCTAGAAACACTGGAGACACGTGTTGAGATGGAAAAAGATCAAAAGATAAACCAAAACCAGAGTTATATTCAGTGTTCCCTTCTGAATTTCCTTTTGAAAATAACAACACAGATGCAGGCTTTATTACAGCATTTAATCAAAGCTGAATGTCACCCACAGCCTATACAATACTGCGATTCCTTTTTAAAGGGGCTTCCAACAGCTCCATTAGCATGCTTGTTTACCACAGGGTCTAAAATCAGCCATAAAACTGGATGCGCTGAAAAGCATACATATAAAAATATTTGGGCTAATATTTTTATGTAAGAGATCACCAGCTTTTAAGTGCCTGTTGCTTAATAGGCTCCCATAACTAAACAGCTTTGAAAGCAATTAGAAAATGCCATAAGCTGCAATTTCTGAAGCGTAATATGCCTTTTGAGCATTTGTGAGAGAAAAGGGAACAACTGTGGATTTCAATACTAGAGCTGACGTGAAAATAGCAGCTGGACACAGTTAGGGCAAACCAGAAGCAAAAAGAATGTTTCCACACTGCTTACTGAAGAACTACTGACTTTTTATGAAATAAAGTGCTTAAATAATACTAATTATCAAAAAACTTGTGAAACGGATCAGTGCATGTAAATCAACATGTATATTCCCACTAGATTTTAGGGGTTTGGTTAACGGTCCACACACTTAAACTCCTCCTTTCCGCTAGGACCTGTTAGAAACATAACACAAATGCTCTTCTTCTACCAGCTCTGGTTGTAACTAACAACTTCCTCTGTGTAAATGAATAACTTAAAGAATATAATTTAAACTTTTATTTCTTTTTCACACAGTTAAAAAAAATAAACCGAAAGCTATTACTTCCTGGCAGGTCAGGAAAGCAAGATCAGATTTCGGTTTTTAGCTAAATAAATAATTTAGAAAGCAGCTCTAATAACTGCTGCCTGCCTCTCTCCGCTCCGGCTAAGCCTTTTGATACTTGTGCAGTAAAAATCTCCACAGTCAGCCTTACAAGTAGCTCAAGCGCAACGGGAAGAATGAAAACTGCCAGCCTGGAACATTGGCCGCCAACTCCAAAGTAATTGCTCGGTATTGAGGTGTATGCATCAAGACCAAATGCCACCTTCAGGCAGAGTTACAGCTGACGGTACTCATCTGGAAACACTCGACAAGCACCGGAGAGATACAGGCCCTACACATGCCAGCAATTCTGTTACACAGTTAGAAAGATAATAATGGTAAAGGATGGAAATACACAAAAGTTAATACGTCAGAGTCCCAGGCAAACAGAGAACTGGGCAGCCGTCTAAAAAGTGAGGAAAATAGTCACTTACTCCACAATTTAGGGAGTCTTCCTCCAGTACAGCTCACGACTGTATACAGCAACCTCAAAGAAGTAACACTTTAAATTCCTCCTTATTTGTACATGAAAGAATATAGAAAAGGTAACTTCTGAATAGTCACTTACTCCACAATTTAGGGAGTCTTCCTCCAGTACAGCTCACGACTGTATACAGCAACCTCAAAGAAGTAACACTTTAAATTCCTCCTTATTTGTACATGAAAGAATATAGAAAAGGTAACTTCTGAATAGTCACTTACTCCACAATTTAGGGAGTCTTCCTCCAGTACAGCTCACGACTGTATACAGCAACCTCAAAGAAGTAACACTTTAAATTCCTCCTTATTTGTACATGAAAGAATATAGAAAAGGTAACTTCTGAAATAGACCTATGAGTTTTTCAAGAATAAATTACAAATAAGGAAAATCTTGAAGTCTATTGCGAAGACCAAAAAGTCAATGAAATGAGTCACAGCAGAAGTATTACATTCCCATTACAGGGCTTAATCTCAAAGGAACTGAATCCCTAACAACAATTTAAAAAAAAAAAAAAAGTGTCCTGTACTAAAGCAGGTATTACAAGTAAAATTGCAGTTGCCAAAAGGAGAAAAAACAAAAAACGAACCCTATGAATTTTAAAGAGATCAAAGTAAACACCTGACAATCTTTACATGCATCTTGCCATAATGTCAACTACCATCTTTCCAACAGAAAGCTTAAAATTGTGTAATTTCCTTACAAATATTTCCCCTTCTTGTCATGCATGTAAGATAGTCAGTCTAGAGGAGGAAAACATTTGGAGGGGGTTAAATAATAAAAAAAACCCACCACTGAAATATCTTAAGGAAGAAAACTGTGGGTGGAAGAGAAGGGCAGCAGGCCAGCGCTAACCCATCCCAACAGCACTCCATTAAGACCTCGCTTGTTTTCTAAGCCTGAACATCTTATTGCACATAATAGTGTTTAACCTTAACTGTGCAGTTCAGTTTATTTATAAATCAATTATGTTTTCAAAGATGCACCATTACTAGTAGTACAGTAGGGGTTAGGAAATGGGTCACATCAGAGTTAGCCACTTTGAATGAAAATAATGTTGCGTGCCAGGAAAACACTCAAACACAGAACAACCGAACTGTGATTTTCCTAGTAAACCATCCATAAATAACATGCAAACAAAGAAATGGTGTTGATCTCAAACTAAAGTGCCTCTCATTTAAGAACAGTAAACAGTAGCAGGTACCAAAAATATCTTTAATTTGGTTTTCTTCTCTTTAAACCAAACTTGGCGTGTAACACTTGAAACAGAAAAATAGTAAAGCAAAACAGATCAGTCGTGTTAACTGTGAAGCTGCCTATTAAAGTTCAAAATATTCAAAAGCTTTATAAAAACTAATTAATAAGAATATCTATACCTCTAATCTAATATCACCACTCTATCGAACAAAACTAGCAAAAGTAACCTCAGCTCATCTTACGACTGAAAATAAAGCCTCTGCTGGTTCCCAGAGCAGCAGCAATTAATAACCGCCCCCTCCTTTTTTTAAGGGAAAGAAAATAGGGTAAAAATTAAAATTAAATAGAAGCTTCTAAACTCAACAGAAGGCTGCCCTTTTATGCCCTGAAATGAACTATTAATTTCTACTAAATAAACTATCAAGAGCTTTTAGAGTCAGTTTATTTCAGGAATTGAGGAAAACTAATAAAGTTTTTTTTTTTTCTTTAAATCTTCATTATAATTTCACAACATAATACTGCTATTATCAAACATGCAGTTGGGAGGAAAAGAGGGGTTTCCTACTAATTTTACAGGAAGATGTACTTTACCCTACTGATATCTGGGGGGGGGGGGGGGGGG
>VZTL01026493.1:100603-120039 GCA_013400535.1 Scopus umbretta
CAGCCCCGGCGGGGCCCGTTGCGACGGCGTTGCCCCTCTTCCCTCCACCCCCTCTGCCACGAAAACCCATCCGAGCCAACCTAAAAGCCCTCCAGATTAAGTCTTGAGCAACGCCGAAGAATGCCATTTTAATTACGAGGACGTTCAGCAGAGGAGGATGCAGAGCCTCGCAGCCGGGAGGTGCGAGACGCGGGAGCGGGTCCAGCCAAGGGCGGCGCGGGGGGGGGATTAAAGAGGGCAGAGCCTGGAACTTCTCCGTGGCATCCAGGGAAGGGGCGCGAGGCACCGGGCCGCAGTCCCCTGGAAGGCGGCGGCGCTCCCGGCTGTTCCCGTTACGCCGTGGTACCCGGGGGGCTGCCACAGCCCGGGGCCGGCCCTGCTAACCCACGCCTGGTCCGCCCGCAGCCGCTGCACGGGCTGGAAGGAAAGCATCCCTGTTTGCTAGAGTTGTGGGACTCTGAAAAACCGACACTAGGCTGTTTGCCTGAAGACGTCCAAGGACAGCACTGAATTACTCACCGTAGTTAATGACTTAGGTAATTGACTCTGGCAGGAGGCAGTAGTGCCAATGCACAGTTGGCAGGCCTCAGATGATTAAAAAAAGCGCATACACTAGTACACATGGACACATCTGACAAAAGGACGGTGGCTGTAAATAAAGCAAAAGGACGGCTCTCCTACTGGATACCTAGATGAAGTGTCAAAACCATTTTGTGTTACAGCTGCCATAAGCATACAAACCTCCAGGATTCAGTTCTTTATCAGATGGAACACTGCCTTCTCTCCCCTCAACCATTTTAACCTTTTTTTAAAATTGCTGTTAAATAGCAATAGCTATGGGGGAGGTGTGTGTGTGTATATATATATATATATATATATCAGCTTCTGTCTGTGCCTCTCTACCTTAAGCATGAGAAACCTAGCCGCAAGAGAATAGACACCAGAGAATTTGTAAACATTGAGAATAACTGGGTAGAAAAATCAATTTAATTTCATAATTCAGTTATGTGAAACCAAAGATGTTGTACAGTTTAATTAACCAGTAATTCCTGTAAAATAGGTTCTTTACTACAGTGAAAGAAACATGCAAAGAAGTAGATACAACTTCCAATTCCTAGTAGTAAGCTCAGTCTTCATTTTGAGTGATACAGAACTAGTAGCGGGCTGTTGAAAAAAACAATTTCTGAAAACTGTGACTGTCACCAAAGCCCGGCAGCCTGTAGTTCAATTCCTTTTAAGACAGCATTTCAATTAAACTCTCTGGTTCACAAGTAACTCGTTCATAGACACTATTTCATAACTTTTTGCATCACTGGGGTCTCTCACTGTATCTTACCCCAAACTTGCCTGCGGGACCAGAGCATCTCTATACTCCGACACCCAGTTCCTAGAGGAAGCACCAAGCCGATCTGGTACTGCTTACTCGCGGGTTCATCAGCTCATGCCCAGCCCAGAACTGACGCAGCATTTTCCCAGCTCAGCGAGCAGCACCTCACAGCACCCTGTGCATGATGGCTTACCCAGTCTGAGTTTTTAAACGCTGGGAAGTTACTCCAGAAGTTATTTCCATGGCAACTGAACTATCTTACTCTTAAGCAAGACAAAACTATTTACCTGTTTTACCTACAGACAGATCACTTGCCTAATAAAATATTGATAAGGTCTTAAAGCAGTCTGGTTACTCAAACACTAGGATGCAAGCTCCTGTGAGGGCTGCTCCCAGAGTTGTTACTCAGGCTATACTACAACTACAAGCAAACCACTCCTGCTTGCTAACTTTTAGATGGGGTATGGAAATCCATCTTACCTGCCTTTCCGGTGGGATTCTCAGGATTTGTTTGCTGAAAACACTCCCACTTTAGTGGCTTAATAACAAGATGGCATATGAATAAGAGATACTTTAGTTACAAATGCACCAGCAAGTCATTCTTAAGTACTCAATCACTACAATGATCCTTCCGCAAAGAAAACGACGTTGTCACCCAGACTTGCACTTGAATGGCTAAGAATTCTATCTCCCCAAACATCGAGAATGCAGAAGCAGTCACAATTATATTCATATTAATCATTAACAGCGTAATAAAAACCCAGTGACAAGATCTTCAGGTACTCACTAACAAGGGCATAATGTACACACTTTTATTTAAACATGGCAATTTACACAATAGCTAAAGTTCACCTTTTTTTTATTCCCCCTTAGGAAAACCTGTGTACCTGGATATCAGAATTAGCACCTAGTGTTTATAAAGGAAAATAAAGACTTTGCAGTATAATTTACTGCAAGCGCTGGTCAGATTCTAAGCAACCTGGGTGCAGTGAAACATGGATACATTAAATAATCTAATTTCTTGAGATCATCTGATTAGCTCATTGCTTCACCTCAGCAGTAGAGTTTTGGGTAACTGGTTATCTCTGAAACACTAGGAATGCATAGTTCATAAGGCTAAATACATTTGACAAAATGGGACAAGTCACAGTTGTGGTCTGAAATTATTGCAGTGCAAATCTAAAATTGCAGTGTTTTTAAAGCAGTGGAACATAATAAAGAGGTAGGTACTTTCCTCCTTGATGGTAAGAATTTAACATTGCTTAAGAGTAGTTTCAAGCTAAGTAGCTTTATGTTAGATATCTCAGGTACACAAAAAAACTCACGGCAGACTGGATTAACTGGAAGATATTTAAAATGATATATAAAATGTTTCATTGGCATAAAAAAAGCTATATTGCAAGAGGTTACTTTTTGTGGAATGAGCTATTATTCTTAACTTGAAATACACCAGTTAAACTTTTAGTGACATACAGCCATATTTACCTGGATGTTCGATACTTTAGGAAGGTAACTCCCTTTGCTAAAGGGCGGTCACTAAAGGTCAGAGAAGACAGATGTTTCATGAAAATAAAGTGCACTTTTTTGCTCAGAGCAATGGCTCATGCTTCTTCTAAAAAGCAGCTGCTAATTATATGAACTTATTTATCTACCAGGATTGTCAAAAAAAGCAATCAAGACCTAAACCACTGATGGAAATTACTAGGCAATGCCAGAAAAGAAAGCCACTTTTGGTGCAACTCATGGACTACCTCCTCCCTGCCCCCTTTTTGTTCCACAGTATGCAATTTTTAATAACAATATTTCCTTCCTTGCTGAAGCTTGGCCCAACATTCTCTTCAAAAGTCATAACATCAGCACTTATGTGCACCACTGAAGGCCATCAGGCATACTGACAAAACAGAGAGAACGTTTACATGAAGAAATGTCATATTTTAAATAGCACTTTTTTTTTTTTACAGAGCAGATTACCAGATGAGTGTCAAGTTTTCAAATCATTACAACAATATCCTCTCTGACTGTAATTCATCAGTTATACCATCTAGCTTACTGAAACATTAATTGCCTTCAAATTGAAACATGTACTTGCCTTTATACTGCAATGTGATTTAACTGAAAGGTGCCAAAATGAATGCTTTTATATCATTTTCACTCATACACAAGATGTCATGCACAGTTGAGACATTAGATTTTAAATCTATTTACAATTTTACATATTTTACAATATATATTTCATCTTTACAGCTACAGAATAATTTCAGACTAACATCGGTACCTTTCCAGTTTCTGCTGGAACTCGAATTCTTTAAGTTAAACTAACTATTAAAACAAGTAAGTGCATGCCTAGAAGAAAGCTTTCAGGAAAGATGTCAATGGACTAGTGTTGCTTAAAAATTACACTGGTTTGTGTAGAAAATTTAAATTCAGTTCAAAAACCCACAAAAGCCTAATAGAAATCTACTTGACTAAAATAAATACAATTCATTACACTTAACAAAAAAAAGTACCTTTAAAAATGATTTAAGCTCATCTGATTTTTACCCTTAAATTTACTTCCCTTCCCAAATAGCAGATAGTACTAGGTGAGGATAATGATGCTTTTCAAAGTTAACACTGGTAATTATCCTGCATACACCTGAGGCTGCAGTGGTGGGGGCAGCTTGTCATTCTCCACATTTTCAGAGTCAATAGCTGCTAAGGCTTGATTTTTTGGTTTTATTTCTAATGGATATTTCTCAACAATATCTTGGACTTCCTTTGTAATTCCATCAGTCCAATCTATTAGGTCTTTCTCAAGCTTCTTGGCTTCATTGACAATTCTTTCCTGTCTCTCATTCAACTGAGATAGTAGGTCTAGGTTTTTATACATTTGCTTAACACCCAGGCACACATCAGGTGAAAAACTGTCAGGTTCTTGCTTCTTTGGGGATGTCTGACCAGTCATAAAACGATCGAAATCTTCTTGGCTTAGATTTAAAGACTGAGCATCCAGTTTTTCAATGAAGGCCACAGCACAGCACTGGAAAAAAAACCAAAAAAAAACAGAGTAAGCATCACACCAAGTTATAGATCAGAACTTACGCGTTTTATTTTTTTATCCTGCTGTTACCCCAGTAACCGATTATTTTATCTAATGCCTCAACAGATTGCTCCTAAAGAGCTTTTCTGGAAGTTCTGTATCAGGCAGTTCACATGCCTCTCTCCTCTCCCCAAAGTTTGAAGAAGTTGAAACACAGAGAATGATACAAGATGACACCATTTCAGCTGAACGGTACTGACTCACTGGATAATGTCCATTACAAACCTCAGGGTCACTACATTTTGGAGGTGAGAGACCAGAAAGAACAAGACATGACAACTAGACAAAAGCACTATATTAATATTTAATAATCAGCAGAGATCTGCTATGCTTTCTATTCATTTTCTGACGGAAGGAACATCAAATGCCCACCTTACCTTGTGGATGCCCTCCTCCTACTGAAAGGAATTTTTAACATTTTAAGTATTTCATTCAAGTATTTTCCCTCAAGAATTACTTCACGATGAAACACAGAGAAGACAAGTTCATAATCACCACTAGTTCCAACATAAACAAGCACACCAAAAAATGCCTCCTGCAGAAGCTTTAAAAAGCCTGTTTAACCTCACACATTAACGGCCTAGTTCTGCAGTCCCTTCAAGGGATAAACTCTCATGGGCTTAAATGGGGAACTTTGCATCTGTAACATCTGCAGAGTCCAAACTCAGGATTTTGGGAATAAAAAGTACTTATCCCCTTACAGAATAAAAATATATCCAAGTCTTAGCATCAGGCTGTTCAAATAAAGGGTTTAATATTACAAAGAAAGCAAAGCACTGGCTGGTTTGGAAAGCAGAGAAGGAAGAGAGAGGAGATATAAAGCAAGTTTGCTGTACTTTGCTAAGTAACCTCAACCACTATTTAAAGAGTGGTTTTAATTTTCCTTCTATGTTATGCTGCATTTGCCTGGAAAATTCCTACATCCAAATAAAAGGCAATCTTTTTGTATAAAACATCAATGCTATTCCCGCACTTACCAGATTGGTAAAATAATAGCCGTCTTCTCCTGTCATTAGCCTGCTTGGATTACAGAAGCGTGTTATATACTGGATGTTAGACTGCAGGCGGGGTGGGTTTCCCTTCAAAACAATGTATATAAGTGTTGGAAGAAAGTCATCAGCAGAAGCTGGTTCATTTTTTGTGATTTTAATAGCATTAAATATATGCTTGCTGCACTTGGTGATGCATGCTAATTTATCACGAGGGACACGTTTTGAATCCATTTCGATAATATCTGCAAGATAAAGAGAATTCTTAAATCATTAAAACCATATTAAGCAGACACCTGAATGAGTAGGACACTTACTAGACAATACTAAAATTGCATCCTTTTTATCTGTGGTGCATGATGTTCCATAAAAGTATCCATTTATTCAACCTTCTCTTGGTTCAGTCCAAGTATTTCAAATAGATCAGGTAAGCCTAAACGCTTCTGTGATGGAAAAATTATTCCCGCTTCACAGACAATACACTAGTCCAATACCACAGAGACGACTGCAAGTCTCAAGCCTGGACCCCCTTCTGATGACAGCAGAAAATAATCTCTATGAACAAGAGATCTGAAATTTAAAGCTATAAATCTAAACTTCATCATTCACAAACCTGTAATTGCTTTTACAACCATATCGGAGACTTCTGGAATTTCTTCATTGACAGGAACACACAGCATTTGTGGAGTTACCCAGTGCAAAGCCCTATGACAAAAAAAAAAAGTTAAACTGTTCTGTGCCAGTAACGTTCAGGTGTTTAAAAACAGCTGCTTCTTGAATTCAATGCACAAGAAGTACTTTGTGTGAGGCGCTAGTCCAGTTATAAGCTAGTTTATTCCACTGAAGTAATTTATTTCCAGATTTTTTTTTTTGCTATAATTTAACAAAAGCACACCAATTAGTTTTCCTAGCATAAGGTGATGCATGCATGTTTTCCTAGCTTCCATTTTATATTAATTCCTTCTGTTTCTTAAATGAAGTGTTTTTAACTCTTTCTGGTTAAAGCGCTTCCCGTTTTTCTATGTTCAGCAAAAGATTTTTTATGTGCTTGATTCAGAGCTCATGCACAGGACTGTGGATTACTCAACTATTTTTCTTGCAAAGACTCACCTGATTCTCTTTTGGACAGCAAGATCTTTCTTCTCATCATCAGTTGTTTCAGGGCAAAAGACATACTTATACTGTCGAGTCATAATGTATTTTTCAATCTGATCCATTGCTTTCTCAACTTTTTCAGGGGGCACTGAAAGGAACAAATCCCACCCCAATACAGTAAATAAAGTATTCTATGGCTGTTTTGAAGATTTAATACAGTTTGGTCCTAATATCACCAAATCAGTACTACTGACTTGAGCCAACCTGAGTTAATAAAGAATGGATATACTTGGGAGAATTTTCACTCTCTACAGCAGAAGTAAAGATATAATGGTGAAAACACCATAGTGCCAAAGTAAGGACATGCACAGGTTCACAATGAAGCACATTCATTTAGCACATCTGACACCCAAATTAGGTTCAGCTGCTTGTAGCTTACAAGAATATTTCTCAAAAACACAAGTCTTTGAAAATAAAATCCAGTGAGGTCTTTCAAGTCCTCTGTTCCCATTTATGTCTAAAAAAATAGTCCCTGGATATGTTTAAGCTGTGCCACTTACATACCAGGCACATAAAAGCAGTCCAGAAGAGCAACACTCCTCTCACAGGCTTCTTGTGCATTACAGTGTAACATAAGGCTCACAGCCTGTTAATCGGGTTGAGGCCACACATTCAACCTCAGTTTTAAACAAACGGTACTGAATTTAAAACAAGAAATGAAAACAACCCAACCACACTTAATTGAGAGTTTAAGAAAAACCTGTAAAACCAAATAATTTAGACTGCAAAACTTTATAGACTTTGTGCTGCTGGAAATTAGTTCTATGGTACTAGAATTTGTTAACAGCATTTCTGAAAGCTGGTTAGGAATGCTTCGTTTTTACTTGAAAATGCACGAGGCTTTATCCTCAAATCATTACTTTTTCAGCAGTAAGATATGAGGAAGAACAACATGATACCTTTCCAACGTGTTTGTAATTTCTCTGCTACATTTTGATAGAAGTCTTGGGCACATTCAGATTGCTCCTCAATACTTAAGTCCTGTAACATAAAACTGATTAAGTGTGCATGTGCAGAAGAAATGGCAGCAATGCCTCAGATGTTTTTGTTTAAGGAAAGCATCCAGCTGCAGTAACAGTCTGAGAATGCATATATATCGTCAGAGGTGTTTATGTTGGCTAAGTTATATTCAAAAATATGAGAAACCAAGACATACTGGCTCTTTAAGATGTGAAAGACTTATGTTTATTTGCTGAACAGATGTATACAAGCAATGGAATTAGACAGACACAATGCCATTTTCCCCAGACACGTCCCTGAGTAACAGTGACAAAATAATGTAGACTATTAAGCAGAATGCTTGTTCCCAATTTTGTGTCTGTAACTTTTTAAAAGATGATATACAGTATACCAAAACACCAAGAACATAAATCATATATTTGAAAGAATGTTTATACAGTAAACACTTCTAATGATAAAGTTACTACAAAATATATTCACAATGTTATCTACAAAACAATATTGTCTTTTGAGCATTAACTAACCAAACTGCTGAAGAACATTGGAGGTTTGAAGGGTTAAAATTAACTTCATGGTTCAATTCACTTTTCACCATTAAATGGCACCATAAAACCATAGGTTAAAAAAAAAAAAAAATGGAGAGAGAACTTAGTTTCTGAATTCTCTAAGGCCAAAAATTAGACAGTTACCCTGAACAGTCTCAGCTCTGATGACAATGCAGCATTTTAGGCCTGGTTTACATGTAGCAAACTATATGTTTTGAGAAAGACTTCTTTTTGACTAGCACAAACCATCAAGGAACCAGGAAGTGAGAGTACCTTCGATGTTTATAACTAACAATAACAATAATAATACACTATTTTCACAAACTCTATGCTCAGAAAAAAAAGCCCACAACTTCAAGATGCTTTCAAAATGGAGGGCATGTAAGATTCCATCAAAACTCCCTTTAATTTCCAGTCCAATTTGAGAATATAATTTGAGTAACTACATACTAAATAGGAAAGGTAAGGGGGTGGGGGAAGTGTGCTGAGTACTAACTCATTTCAACAATAGGTGGCACTACAGACACATTAATATTTCAAGAACATTAATTTTTTATATGGTGAATGAAGATGTAACCCTTATTCCATATTTAAAAAAACCACAAAACTTTTTAGACTTAAGATATCTAAAAACTTGTTATTTAATATATTTAATTTCCACAGGTCATATTTATCTAGAAAATTGTTTGTTCAACAGATATTTTATCTTTCAGAACTAATTTATTCAGGATGCAAAGGAAAGTTCTCTCAAGACACTCAAGATACTGGGGTTTGAGGGTTTCTTTGGTCATATACCATAGCAAAAAAGAAGGCATTCAGAATTTGAGACTGCCGGTAGACCTTCATTTGAGTAAGCATATCAGCTGAAGACTCCTGTATACAATATATAAAAACCAAACTGCTAGAAGAGCAGCATTTTTTCTCCATCTCTCCCTAATTTCCCCATTTTATTTATGTAAAAGGCATGCAACACTTACCCTTTTATGATTCATTGTGTCCAAAAAGAGTTTACATTGCTTATAGATATCTTGCCCAGGTTTATGATATGTCTTGAGAAATTCAATGAATTCCTTGGATACTCGATCTGTCTCGATGCTAGCCTGCCTGTTTATAGAAGGGCTGGGAGCCTTGGCTTCTTGGATCTCTGCTGGGAAAGTTTGGGCACATCAGATTAGATTTTTTTATACTGATGGACAAATTCAGGAAGCATTTAACATGTATTAAAATTTCAGGGTTTTTTTTCCAACTATGCAGATGAGTAAGCATTTATTTATCAAGCTTTACCAGTGAAATGCTGGATATTATAAACAGAACTCTAGGAAACAGTATTCCACTGAAGTGAAACACTGATAGCCACACACCCATTTACACTAATGGCCTTTTTATATTAGCAAACTACGGTAACATGGGTTTGTTTTCCAGTGTCTTACATGTTCATTCCCAGGTAAGATATCTCCATATAAGGTCAAGGCTTCCAGACAGGATTCTGCAGCAGTTAAGATAACTGAGGGGTCCCTTTTCCATTCTCCCTCACCTTTACTTACATTCCTGCCCCTTTGCTTGCATCAACGCAAGTATTCATTCAACTGGCTCATGAACTAGCTCAGGGAGTAGTAGTTCAGGGCAGTCCTAATCAGAAATCACTGTTCCTTATGGGCTTCTTTTCCAGCTTGATCAGCTCCCCAAGCTGGATTCCTACCAGGTCACGGGAGCAGCAGCAGCAGCACAAGACAAGAAATGGGAGCATGAGGTTGGTGAGTTTTGGCTATGCAGCAGATGCCACAGAATCACACCTGCAGTGTAAATGAGAATTTGGCCATTTGTGTTTCAGCAAGAACAGAAGCACCACATCTTTTCAAGGAAGAATTTGCTTGGCATTCAAGAAGGAAGTAGGAACACAGACTGCACACAGCACTGGATGCAAGTTTATATAGCTGCAGCCACGGGGTTTTTCCACACAAACATATCTGATTTTCCAAGGTATACGTTGCAAGTTAATTGTACTGATCCAATACCTTCACTACCCAAGTTTAGTTCACCCACCTTTCAACTTGCCAGCCAACACTGTTCAAAATGAAGGATTGAACAGAGATGATGTAAATGAACATGATGAAAAGCAAGCAGCAAAGAGACAGAAAACATTCATGATCAACATGATACAAATATATCTTTCAATCTGAAAATATTAACATGCACAACAAAAAAAATCCTTGCTTCAATAAGCATACATGCAGAACTCCAAAATAAAAAGAAATAAATGGGATTAGTATATTTAAATTGGCATGTTTAATTTGAACTTGAGGTAGCTTATCAGAGGTTTTTTGTTTGTTTGTTGTTACTTGCTTTTAAAGAGATCCAGCACTATAGTAAATTCAAAGCTGTATGATCCAGTGACTAACAAACACTGATCATTTGACCAAAGCACAAGACTCATTAGGACCTCTACACTTCAGCATAACCTTCTCTGGATAGTTCGGTCAGGTACCATTAGACTTAGTCAGGTACTTAACTGGTAAGAATGGAAAAGGTTTTACAAATATTTACATTCCAACTGTAGCAATCAAGATAGAAAGTGCAAATCAATCTGCTTTCTAGTTACACAAGAACACTTCTTCCAGAGGGGATTTCCTCCAACATTCTTTATACCTAAGATTCAAAGCAGAACGTCTGTACAGTATTCAAGCTGAACGGCAACCATTACTACATGTTGATCTAAATTTGTCATATTTAATATTCCATAACCAGTAAGAAGAGAGCATAGTTTTGAAATAATAAAAAAAAGAAAGCATGTACACTTTTGAAAGGGTGGAATTATAAGATTTTTCTTCCCCACAATTACTTACTGACTTCATTTCAAATAATGGCTGAAGATTTATTTACTTATTTCTACATTGAGTTCACTGTACTACATAAATAATGAACCTCATTCTGTTATTTGACCTTAAGGAATACGAATATGATTTGTTCAGTTACAAATTGAAAATAGATCATTTTTTAGTTACTAGAGAGATGTTGTCAACTGAGGCAGATTACTGTTAATGTAGGCATTAAAAAAACTGAATGTTAGAATGAACCGTCTTTTTAATGAGTCATACCAACAACTACATGTAGTCACTCAGAAATGTTGCAACTTCATTAATCTCTGCATTGAAATCCTGATTTAAGGAAAATGAATCTGTACCATATGCACTGGTTACTAAGGACTGCAGGAACAAATGTACTCTCAGCAACAAAATATTTTCAAATTTGTCATGTACACTAAAAGAATTAAGTCTAACTAAAAAGAAGCTGATTACAGAAAAGAAATTCCATCTGAACAAGTTAAAGAGAACCTAGTAGAGGAGATATGCCAAAATGAGAAGAGTATGAGAAGAGTTAAGAAAGGATCACCTTTACAAAGACTAAACACTATTAACACTAAAATCTTTCTCAAGGCATTCTACAACAATGCTAGCTGTCACAGCAGAACATTAGCACTCCAGTGATTCACTATGGTTGTGCCATGGTCATGGATCTGAGTCCAAGTAAAGAATATTAAAAAAAAAGTGTTGCCATTAGCTCTACGACACACCCCATTCATCATCTTCATATAATTTGCAAAATAAAGAACGGTACCTCATCTTCAAATTTCTTTAGTCAGCAGAACACATCAGAATTGCAAACAAATAACATAGATCCTAAAGTTGTTTGCATCAAGGGTTTTGGTGTCCTTTTGGTTTAAATGAAACCAGTATGTCTTCTCTTGATTTGAAATTGTCTTCTTGTCTAATATAACAAACATCTGGAGATGGTTTGAGAATGCACAAGTTCTTGAAGTGCAAACTATTAAATTGATATAGTTTCAACTTAAAATCAGATTTATAATGGCAACCTGGAATTATTTGTTGATAAAAATATGAAGCAGCACAAGATATAGCTACTCCTTACAAAATTCTTATTTTTTTTTGAAACTGCATAATCCTTCAGATGTCACACTAAGGTAGAGCTCAAAGAAGCTTCAGCTTTATTCCTATACTCTCCCTACCAAAAAGCAAAGAATTGGTTTAGAGATTCAAGTTCACTTCAAGATGCTAGACTTGCTTTTTTTGTCATCTTCATATTAAACAGCACAAGTTACAACTGGCACAACCCTAGTTTGCGTTTTGCAAAGCCCAGCTAAGAAATAAGCTTACTAAAATCAAGCAGACAGCTTGCTCAAGCTGTACTGCATTACCTTCAGTAGGGGAAGCCAGTTCCCAGGAGGGAGTAAAAATCTCCTTCAAATCCCTGAGAATGTTATCAGCATTTCGCTCCCTCCCAAGCTGTCCTTGCTTAACGATTTTCTCTTGAGCCACTGAAATAAATGCAAAAGCAAGCAAGACACCAAGAGCAGGAGCATGTCGGGAGAGATGGTGAATGGGATAAAAAAAAGAAAACATGGGAAGTGAGAAGAATGAATGTAAAAAAAGTTCTTAATACATAGCTGAATGCCTCATTTAGCCAGCTGCTGCCCATGCACCAAGACAAATTCTAAGATGAAATCCAGGCATATTTAGAACTTTAAGAAATGCATCATCTATAAGGCTAAGATACATTAATGTTGCTTTTTCTTCTGGAATGCCTCCTCCACTAGCATTTTCCAGTTTTTGCCCATGTAAGCTACTGCTACACAAAGATATCAGTGCCATTAATCACTCTTACTTGTAACACATGCTGTAGAATAAACATTCTACAAATGTAGAAACCAACACAGCCAACCACAAACTTGATATTCACAACCCACATATACATAAACACTACAAGTTTCCGGTCACATTTATTTTCATTTAAAGGCACCCTGCATATACATTCCATTTTTTCTGTTAAAGCTGTTGAAGTGATCCATTATGGCAGCATCATCTGAGATTTATATCTGCATTTCTATCACACACAGACATATCAGTTTGTTTGAGGTGCCTGCCAGCCAGTACCTTTTCTCCTGCTTTCTTCAGGAATAGTTCCCCTTCAAGTCCTAAACCACAGTATCATGCTATGGTTGACTCATTAATCTAGGAAGAACATGCGTCATTCGAACAAGACAGTTCCACTCAGCAGCGTGGTGGTAGACCACCACCAGGAATACATTTATACTATACTTCAGTGCGATAGTTCCTGTATAACTAACACAGTATAAACTTGGCCACAGATTTAGAAGTGCACTGCTCTATTTAAAAGATTGTTTGGAATCACCTAAAAGCTCATGTTTTTCTGTGTTTTCAGTAAGATTTCACATATTGCTCTCCAGCAGCATCATTATTCCAACTTTTTAAAGTCGTCACAGAGCATTACTCTGCCTCTTAGTACAACACATCTATCAAAAACACTTTTTAACTTAACATATACAGAACCATTAAAAGCAAAGGAGAAAGTTACCCTTCTTAGCTCCTGTTCTGGAAGAAGCAGTGAAGAACTTCTTCACAGTAGTGACCTTTCGTGTTTTCTCATTGGTTTTCTTTTCTTCAAATTTTGAAAAGGTCAGTGACTGTGCCCCTTGGGTACTCTGACTACTGGCATATGCTTCTTCCTCCTCACGCTGAAGCCTGGAAGTAGGAAAAAGTAGGTCTAATTTAAGTGCTTAAAACCAGCACAAACAAGCTAATTTCCTGTGCAATAAATTAACTACTCATTTGACATGCTAATTTTCCTCTATACCCATCTTAATTTCTTGCTTCCTACCACATCTGCATTCAGTACATTAAGTCCACTCTTCCCACGTTGCAATGGCGAAAGTGAAGGAAAGCTTAAGATGGCCAGGGAAGAGGGAAGAGACTGAAATATAATCATGGTCAGCTTTCCCCTCACGTCACAGCCCTGAATTCTACAAAGGTAGAGGTGAGGGGAAAGACTGCGGGAGCACTTCCAATAATCAATTCAGTTGTCTTCCTCCCTACATCCTGTTCCCGAGTTTCACCACCTATTACCACAGGCAATCCTTTACCATCTTACTGAAGATAAAAAGCATGGCTCGCAGCTGAGCAAGTAAAATACTCTGTCACAATCTCAGAAATATTCTGGGAGACATTACTGTTGTCATAATCTGTTTTCAAAGTCTTGGCAATGCATATGCTCAATTGAATGAACAAGGCAAATCACTTCACTGCAACACTGATGGGTGCTTTGCGAAGACCAAGCCCACCTTTTAATCTACATGTACAAACCAGGGGAGGGCAAACATACTAATCCTTCAATGGCTACTTTTCTTCCTGTGCAGGAAGATTAAATAGGTTAAATTATATTGCCCTTCAAGATGCTAAAAGGTTGAGCAATTTTCTTTAAAAATCCATCCAGCTCGGGATGGACCATAAATGGTCTTGAATTTGTAATCTCTTGAGGCAGGAATTGTGTCTTATCTGCACTGACAAGCCTGTCTGTTCACTACAGCAAACAATCGCAGCTTATCTGTTCCTTTAGCATCTCCCTACTGAACAGTTACTTATTAAAGAATTCCTTAAATGCCCTATTGTATTGTACATAGATGTTATAAGACTGACAGCATAACTATCTGCTCCAGTAATACTGAAGTCCTTATTAACTGTTTAAGCCAAATTTATGGCAGAGGAAAAAATGTCGTGTCCTCTGTACAGGCCTCAACAGCTTACCTGGCCCCTTCTGATTAGGCTAGGAAAGGTTTCAAGCACTTCCTTCTACCTGTCTTTGCAGTTAATCTGTTCCAGTGCCAGACAGTAAAGACAACTTTAAAAACAAACTACTTCAACACCTAAGGTAAGAGGGTCAGAGGGTAGTTAGATACCAGAAAACTTGGGGCTTCCAAAGCATAACCATGAGTTTGGACCCAACTCAAGTTCAGAGAGCTCCCACAGATGTCACCTTCTTCAGGCAAGCCGATGCAAACACTGCACTTAATGACTTTCCTTTTACTACTTCTTTTTTCACCCCAATGACCTTGGTTAACGTATCACTATGTAAACTTAAATTCAGTGAAGGGTTCCAGACTTGAGTGCAGACACGTGTCTCAGACATTTGCACTTTTTCCTAGAGTTGTATGGTATACAACTCAAATACATTAAGGTAAACACATGTAGAAAATCAGTGTCAATATGAACAAACATCTTGGCCAGCTCAAGTCAACTGCCAATCAACTCTTAATACACAGCTAGATGCTCCTCCATCTCAAGAATTCATATAATGCCAAAACAGTTAATTCTGAGTGGATGTCATTTAACTCTCACCTGGAAGTGAAACAAAGCACAGCTGTAGTACCAAAGAGGATGCTTTGCAGTTTCTCAAGAAGTGGATATTGCTTTTTGCTTTCTACCCAAATCCAACAAAAAGCAATTGTAGCTGCTCTTACTTTCTCACTCAAGTATAGGTTTCCTCCAACCCCCATTTTCAGGATCAAGTATTTATCAGACTAGAAAAACTAGACTGTTTGGCAGAAAATACGTGCTTAGAAAAATTACCTTAATCATTAAAGCTACAGTTTTGATGCTTTCAGGCTTAACCCTGCAGTTTAAAAGAATGACTACAGACCAAATTTTTTAAATCAGTAGCTGAAATGTAAAACTGTTGTGCTGGCTATATTCAAGACAATAACTGCGGTCTCCAGCGGCAGAGGTATTTTAATCAAAATTGCCACTTTCACCGTTCCAACCGCTAGTTAGAATTATAGCTTTCAGTATGCAAATTAGGTCAAAGTATTTGTTGAGAGGGTGGGGGTGTTTACATTTGTTACTTCACAGACTTTCTTTTGAAACCTCTTAAATTAGAATGTCATAAAGATTCATCTTTGCATGAAAAGGAAGATTTTAATTCCTGCTGGAGAGCTTGAATTTGAGAACTTATGATGCAACTGAGCCAGAGTAAATAGGACTAGAACACAGGAGACAAGAATAGCATTTAGTGAAGTCACCCTACTGTAAAAGACGAAGGAATGAAGACGGCTCTTTACCGCTCTGCAAGCTCCCAATCCTCTTGAATCTGTTTCTGCCTGGCCTTATGGTATTCCTCTCTCCAGCACTTGGAGCAAAATCCCTGCCAAGCAGGATTGCCATAGTAACCACATCCCTTCTTGCACAGTAGCTCTGACTGATCAACATGAATTCCTCTGCGTTCAGACTTCAGGTTCATTTTCTTCCTGTTCAAAGAGAAAAGGGTTAAAGTCAGAAACATGGTAACAGCCTACTAGAAAAAATTTCTTCTGAAGTCTTGTTTTTTTAGAAAGAAGTCACCTGTTTTAGTTATTGAAGAGTTCCACAGTAACAAAATAAAGGAAAGGCACAGTTACATAACCATACAGCCCCGACAGCCAAATGCAGCATTAGCATACGTTTGCATAGCTTTAACCTGCCAACAGTACTAGGCAGCTGGCCTGGAAAGCAAGCCAGCAGTACCAGTCATATAGCTACATACACATGTGGAAAAAGGCACAATTCTCTGATCTCACCAGTGCATTGTTCTAACAGTCGCAGAGGCACAAAGCAATGGAGGAAAAAAGAAACACAGAAAGTCACAGTCACCACCAAAGAGAAGCAAGCAAAGTCAGAGACAAAATGTAAATAGGTTTGCGTTCAGGCTGAGACTGTCTCTGCAAAGAATCACACTAGTGAGACTTTAGATAACATATCTTTGGCCTCAAAGAATGTCTTCACAGCACAGTGAAGTATCACAGCTAACTCAGCAGGGCACATTAACAGGGATGAGGTGCACCTCCGTTTCCTTCAGTACTCAAGTTACTTCAGTTAAGTTGGGCATCTGTATAAAGCACAGCTCTATAGAATTTATATCTGCGACTGCAACAAAAAGATTTATTTTCATGCCTACGCTACCACTGCGCAGAGCCTGTCTTCCAACAATCCAGCCCTCCCCTTTCTTTTTTTGCTTGACAGAAACCATCCCACTTGCCAGCTTGCTCCCAAGGGCATTTCAACTACTTCATTCTAATTCTAAACGCTGGATTCATTTTAGGAGAAAAGCAGCACAGGATCACTGGCACTAGCAAGTTTAATGTCCGCATATTAAAACATTGACATTTGGATTGCAATACTGACATACACAGACACTAGAAATATCACAGCATGGCACTGGAAAGCAGGTCTTGGTCACCAAATCTAGCATCTTAGCAATTTGGTTTCTTGCGCTCACATTTGTAACCAAAGGTGACCCTAGGACTTCTTCCTCTAGCGGGAAAACCAGAAGATTTTTAAACCAACACTGCCCCGCAGTTTGAAGACCCTGCTCTCCTCTCCAGCACATTACTTAAGATCACACAAGGAAAACAGAACACACATTGAGATGCAATGTATGGAAAGCAAGATGAAAAGCAATTTTCTTAAATTAAAGAATGTCAGTAACTGCCAAGAGTAATCTTGTTTTTCTCCCTGAGATTCATAACTACCCCTAAGTTCTTACGTTTGAGGAATCTGGATCTCTGGTTGTTCGTGTTCCTGCCCAACAAAGGTTACTCACCCCTGGGGAAGCTCTTGCACTCAAAAGTCTCAGGAAGAGCCCCAAACTCTTCTCTGGGTCATCCAGCAAAACGGAGGTGATATGCACAACTGTCACTACCAAAGATAATTTTCTATGATAGGAAGTAACAGCTATTTTGTTCCAAGCTGAATTATGTAAGATCAACCATTTTAAAAAACTGATAATGTTTAACATTTCCCATTAATCTAAACAAGTTATTTTAAGTAAAGTAACAGGAAACACATACAATTTTCTCTGAGGGGAGAACAAATTAAATATTCCATCTTAACTATGTAAGTATTAAGGCTCCTTCCACTAATATCTTTTATATCTTTGAAAGAACTAATGAGTTTCTAAAAATACTTTAAAAACAGTTTCATTGTAGAGACCTGTAAATTAAGGGAAGAGCATAATTTATAAAGACACATTTTCTCATTTATATAGAGGAAGAGCAGCTGAATACTCTTTTCTTTCCCACAGAAGTGTCTAACAGTTAAACAGACATTAATATGCTTCTGCAAATCAAAATGAAAAATACAACTAGGTTTTAAAATATTTGAAAGAGCTTTACTTCATTCCCATATGGACAAATTAACAAGGCAAAATAGGTACATTGCCTTCACCAAAAAATCTTTTGGTTTCTGAACTACCTTCATTTTCCGATTCCTCAAGTAAAGTCTTTATGTTGGCTATAATGGTATATGGATCTGCTGACTGACGATCTATCTAGCAGACCAGAAATTAAACATCAAATGTTTGTCAACTGCACAGCCTAAGACGGAAGCGACATGTCGGCAGCATTTGGAACAGCCCGTTCTCAGAGCGCCACACATACCCTTTATCACCAATTCTGCAAAGAATGGGGAAGCAAAAGCTTGAAACTCTTCAGCTGCTCCTGATTCAGTTTAAAGACCACTTCCTAAAAACAGAAGCTGCAGCAGCATTTTGATTAGAGACTTCTACTGCAGGTGCCTGTACTAGAAGAAAATCCACCATGCATAAAATTTTCAATATTGCCATTAATGGTAAAGCTGATCACTCTGTTTTCATTGTAGACTACAGGGAGCTATAAGACACAACAGGTAAAAACATTTTCATGACACACACTTCAGAGAAATTTTACACTGATCTCTATCACCCAAGGAATTAACAACCCTGACCCTGTCACCCACTACAATGGAAGAAGTTACAACAGTTTTGCAGCTGCAGTCTGTAGGCCAATTTCACCAATTCAGGTGTCTGTTCTCCTTATTCAAAAGCACTGTGCTGCAGACACTCAAGATTTTTTGAAAACTAAAGGAGTAGAATGAAAAATTATGACCTTGCTTATATCCCACATCAACATCTTGCTTTCTCAAAGCTTACCAGCATACTCTGTTTCTATGCCAACTGTGCACCTTCACTATCTCTACACCAATGCACAAAAATTAGCTTTCTGTAACCACAGAGCTTTAACCACACACTAACACAATAGCGCCACAATTACCTTTGGCATCCTGGTAGCCCTTTGTGTACATTAGAACTAAAAATAAGGTTCTGTTTAGTGTGAAAGTTCAGCAGCTTTCCCTGAAGTAAGCAAAGCAGGTCTCTCAGTAGCAATTTTTTTTTTTTTTTTTGCATTCTTCTGGGAGAGGTTTGTAAACAGCTGCAAAGCCAAGCCACTAGAAAGCAAGCTGTTCTGTTTCCTCCCCTTCAAGTATTTTTGATTGCAGTTACATCAGTTTCAGATCCAGGGACAAAAGAGGTCACCCTGAATCAATATGGAGAAATCACAGGCTGCACTTAAAGCAGAGGCTTTCTGTTTCCTTTAAAGACCATTAAAAAAGAAGTTTCACAGCCAATTTTTGCAGGTCAGCATTTACGTTTTAATGAATGGAACAACTCAAGTTTTAATAAACTGAATATGAAAAATCCATCTCAAGTCAACTTTCTGCAAC
>VZTL01026499.1:6770-27996 GCA_013400535.1 Scopus umbretta
AAAAGCTTCAACTGCTTAAGTCTTTGTGATAGCCTTACTCCTGTTTATGTCTAGCCGCATGAATTCCATAGAATTTTAGAGCATGTTCTTGGTTTCCACAGTAATTTGTAGTAGCCTGTCGGTAGAATCTGACAAATATAGAGCTTCCACAGGGAAAAACAAGGCAAGAAACCCATTCTAAACAGGCAGAATATACAAAAGTGCTTAGTTCTGAAAAAAATGCACATTAAAACAATTAATATAAAAAAAGCTTCTACAGTTAAAAAGAATCTTACAATCTTAAAAGTTTCTTACTAAATAACTAAATCTCTATCAATTCACCTTAAATTCAGTGACTGATTTGTATTCATTTGCTGCAATTTTTTCCTTCATTGTACCAAAATCCATGGGGTGCTTTATTATCATGGAATATCCCGGAGCAATGGCATCCGTGACCGGAAAAGCAAAAAATCCATGAGGATCTTTCCTAAAAATAAAAACAATAAAAACAAAATTTAGATGTATGTCAGCAAGCAAAATGATCATTGTTTTTATACCACATTAATGATATATAAAAAAATAATAGTACTACTTAAAAAGAAAAAACACTAAAATCACTCTCATCAAACAGAAGCATATTTGAAAAATTTCCTGATACAGGAGAGAATTGTGATTACACATGTGTAGATTTTTTGAAAGAGATTCAGCTAGTTCTTGAATTACTTAATTGTTTCTTGTATGCTTTCTGTGTCTCTATCTACACTCCAAATGGGTTTTTTGGCTTCACTGAGTAACAGCCTCTTCAATTCTTCTTGTTCATGAGATCCACTAAAAGTAAGTACAGTAATTGTCAAACTAGTTCCAAATTCAGCTTATGACTACGTATATAAAAAAGGAAAATGATTTTTTAAAAAAAAACCCATGAGGTACAAGGTTAGCATCTTATGGAAAACAATAAAATAAAAAGCCTTTCCAAATTAAGAGGATTATCAAGTAAGCAGGTATAAACTTGCTTTGGTATCTGTCAGAGGACACAGAATAAAACAAAATTTCATAAGAACAGTTCAATCTTTTAAACTACTAAAATTCATAACTGTTTTTTAATTCCTAAACTAAGTCTTTATATTTAATTTCTTTATAATGGCAACGTATCCTCTGCCCAAAATACTTCCCTGCCAAAAGCTAGAATTGAATAGTTGATAATAATTTTTCTCAATTAATCTTTAAAAACTACCTGTCTGACATGTTTGCAAAGGTTACCAAACATATTACAGCAGGTCTTTAGGAGCTGTTTTCTAACAGAAAACCAGAATAAGAAGTTGTAGAGTAACACATATAAATACACACTAGATGCTGCCAACACAGCTGTAGATACAACACACTTAATACCTTTGAAGCTGGCGAAGGAAGTGTTCTAGTAATTGCTGGATTGGTGTGCTCTCATTTTCAGCTGCAGTTTGAGATGGAAACACAGATAAGTGCAATGAAACAGAATATAGGTATATTTATTTATTTAAAAATATAAATACCAGAGAGAAAAATCTTAACTACAAGTACAGCTTGTACTGATGTGAAGGTCATTGAGACATGGATTTCAAAGCAGAAGCACATCAGATTTCTAAGCATACAGTAATTATTTTTCTCCTTTATTACTTACTGAGTTTTAATCACATTAAAAACTAGTAGACACTAAGTCAGATGTAATGTTAAGTCTAGTAGTTGTAAGAAAATGTATTAATAAGGTGAAAGTAAGGTGTTACCTATTTTTACAGGAAAAGAAAAGTGAAATTTTGCTGCCTAGATACTGCAGTTGGGAAATCCACATTCTTACATGTTATCCATGTACTTTTAATGGTTTCTTTACCATAACATCCATGCAATTAGCTTCTCTGAATCTTTTCAGTCAAAAAGAAGAGTGACAAATAGATGGAGATTTTCTGGCAAGAGAGGTACTAATTATAATTTCACTTCCTGTACAGATTAAACAATAAACACTACATGTTAATTACCTGTTCCATGCACATACTTCAGAAAGACTGTCTTTAATGTGAAGTTTGAAAAACTAAAGCAGCAGCATGCTGAAATTTAGAATTAAAACTCCAACACTTCATCATGGTAATGGAGAGACATCTCTGTTCTTAACCAGAACAGGTAAGGTAATTTACATGCTTTTGAACACATTTTCCAGGCAGATGAAAACAGAAGCCTTGTCAATATAGAAATCAGTTTTTAGCTTGTCAGTTTTTCAAGACTCCAGACTACCCAGAGATATAAAGCTTTGACCAGAAAATTTCAGTTACCCCTATTATGTCACCTTGACAGTTGATGGACACTATTTAATGTGCAGTCATAATTAGAAAATTTCTCAATAAATTACTTGACCAGTCAACAGGCAGCGTTCCAAAGACAAGACTCACAATATTCCTAAAGACCCAACTTTTTGCTACTGAGTTCCAAATCCAGGCGTGTGTGTACGGAGATCATGATGTATTTTAAAATTCTTTTAAGTAAAGCTCAACATTATCCAGTGGAAACTTTTAACTATCAAGCAATGGCTACAGGTGGAGAAAGCATGGCAAAAATCTGAAGGGATTAAACATGCAGAAGTTACCACACACAACTGATAAGTATTTTGGCTGGTGATGAGAATTAAAGACGACTGGTAAATGAAAACTGCGGGGGGACTGGTCTTTAGAGTCCCTTTAGGGGACTGGTCTTTAGGTCTTTAGACTGTCACAACCTACCAACATACTTTTAATGAAAACAGAGATACTAAACTAAAATTCCACATAGGTTATAAAAAAGACCATAACAACTGCTAAGCAGTCTCCACAAGATTTTTTCCCTTGAACTGAGCAAAACTTAGTTTCAGACATTCTGACCACTGTTCTGTAAATGCTGAGGAAATGCTAAGAAGAAGGAATTTGGGGAACACTACACACAATACTACTTTTAAACTAGCTTTATTCTGCCAAGTAACAGGAGCCAGAGACAGATATCCTTGGCAAGTTCAGTCACATGAAAACAAACCTACTACAACCCAGAAACACCAAGAGAAATATTGACTTTTCAGATAGCATAAAGTTCTGAATGTTGGAAAAAGATAAACTCTCTAGATTTCAGTAAATTCTCACGGAAATTTTACATTTTGGTACCTCTGATAAAACCTTTGTTGTGTGTGCTTTTAAAAAACACCCAAGATGATTTATTTTTTGCCAGTGCTCACCTGGCTGAGTTCTGCATGCTCTGATAGGACGATCAGGAGGAGGTTCAACCTCCACTTTTTTCCCAGGATCAAAGTCATCAGTTTCTCCTTCAGTGTCACACTGTTCTTTCTCCCTTTTCCTCTTTTTCTCTTCCTAGCACAGCAGGAAGAAGACAGATTTTAGAAGAACATACTTGGAATGTGCAATCCCACATATGAAAAGGTAAGAGACGGTGATTTTTCATTTGGAATGCTCATTCTATATCTGAGCCATAATATGGTTTAAACAATAGTGCATACATTTTCACCGTCACTTTTTCAATTTTCTTCTCCAATTAAAACTAATACTGTTCCCCTTTTGCTTCTTTGTATTTAATATACTATTGTTCTATTATTAGTTACTGTACTTTTACGGAAAAGAATGTTGAACTCTGAAGCTATTTATTTATAAAATTGAATGATAATAAACTACACCAGAGAGTAAAGGAAGTTAATTTACTATTCAGTAAAGATCAGTCTGTAGCTCTGCTTTGATCAACGTATTCCTGTTGTTTGGTGCATTGAACAGGTATCAGTAAAGTATGTAATAATTTAGGAAGCCTACAAAAGAACCATAAGAAATTCTCTGTAACGGTGGTGGCAATTACTGGTCTCTTTCTCAGCTTCAAAGCAAAGGTATGCCTGAGTCATTCCTATAATCTTACAGTCATTACTCATGTTCACGCAGAAAAGCATGCTTTCATTAAACTTGTTTAAACTACAGTTTTGTTAATTATCTCTCCGTTAGTTTCTTTTGCATGCGCTAATAATGAAATTCTGGGGAAAAAACATCCAAACCCCCCCCCACACACACACAATTTAGCAACAGGAAAACAAGTAATTCAATGTGATGCTGAGAGCTTGTATTAAAGACAGTTGTTTTGCTACATTTCAAGTCTCTTCCATACTCTTAACTGAAACATTTCAAAATGTTTGTACAAAGAAAACTTTCCACTGTCTGCCCTATATTCAAGAGCTTCTGAATGATCCTATAAGTTATACACTTTCAAGTAATATAAGCCTAATAAATAAATCAATTTGAAATGACAGATGTTAGCCACACACGCCTACAAATTAATACCAAAAAATTGTTGTACGACTATACTACATGACAGAAGAGAATTAAAAAAGCAGAGAGGTCAAAAAATCATTAGTACACAAAAGAAATACTGTTAAAATGAAGTTGTACAGCTAACTGTACCATCTACGCCTTCTTGCTGATTGCAATCTAACTCCTAAAGGTTCAGCACAGACAACTAAGGTGACTGCACCATTGCTACTAACAAGGCCACAAAACCTAGCATGCAGGTTATTCTAAAGAAGAGCCAACAAGACTGTTGTACCACAGTACTCAAAAGATCAGATTTCAGAAAGGTGTTTTGAGTAAACATATCAATTTCAACATCCAATGACTTGGCATATCTCAGGAACAGAAGTACAATCTAGATTTATTTGAAAAGCTCAAAATACCCTCCTCAAAAGGTAGCAAAACATGTTTCTGACCTGGCTGAAAAAAACAACATCCAACTTAAAACCAGAAGTATTCATACCTACAGGCAAAACAAATTAATAAGAAAAACAAGCAGTTAGAAGGAACAAGCTTTTACTTTGTTCAAAAAGTCATCACAGGGATATCTCTTTTACATGGGAGGAATACTCCAACACACACACTCAGGGGTTTTCTATATTTGTGAAATACTGTCTCCAACCAATAAGATTCTTGCAACAGTGATTAAAAAAAACAAAACAAAACCCAAAAAAACAAAAAACACGGTTCTGATACTCTGCACCAGATTTTAGATCTGATAAGCAAGCATGAATAAGACCAGTATGTCTGAATTTTAAAAATCACAGCTTACCTTTCTCTTTCTTCTTTCCTCATCATCTAGATGCTTTTCTTTTTCCTTCTCAGACTTTTTTTTCTTTTTTTTCTTTTTTTCTTTATGTCGCTCTCGCTCATGATCGGATCTGTCATCATAGTAACTAGAATCATGCCCTGACCCAGAGAGTTCAGTCACTTCGCTTCCTCCAACTTTAAGCACCAGCTTTAAAGGTTTTTCCAAAGGCTTATCCACATAATCTAAATTTAAAAAGTAAAACATTTCATAAACATACATGGAACTGACAGCATACACCAATTACTAATGCTTCTTCTACAAATACTGTTTACAAGAACTTGCTGCAGATTGAAAACACATGCAATGCGTCTGGAGAGAAAAATAATAGCTAAGACTAACAAAACCAAGTTAAGAAACGGTTGTTCAGCACATTTTACATTACGATTTTCCATAAGCCTGTAACACATAAGGACGTATCTCTTCAACTTTCCCCGATAGCATCACAAGATCCTTGTCAGAGTCAGGCGAAACCAAGCGTCACTCAACCAGTGCAGGAACCGGAACCCATCAGTAACAGCCGCACGAACCACGAAGACGCCGAGTCTCAGAGTCCGCCACACCAACGCCCCACCGCTCGCTCCGCGTTCCCCGTGCCCCTCCCGGGCCGCCTCAGCGCGGAGGCGGCAGCCTCCCGCCTCTTCAGGCCACCGCCGCCGCCCGGGAGCTCCGCAACCCGACGCTTCTCTTCGTCGCCACGCCCCACGATAACGGGACGGCGCCGGCGGCCTCGCCCCGGGGCACAAGCCCGCCCCGAGCAACTCGCGCATACAGACCAGGGCTTCTCCCTCCAGGCGCTCCACCACGACCCAGCCCGCAAAGGGATACCGAGTCCCGCCGACAGCCACGGAGGGGGAGGGGGTAGACGCGTCCCCGGCTAAAAAGACGGCTCCCCCCGCTCTGTACTAGCCCCTCTTCTTACCGCTGTAGGCGGTGGCGGAGGCCGAGCGCCATTCCGCCTTCTCTGCTTTGTGTTTCTTGTGCTTCTTCCCCATGGCTGAGCCGGCCCCACCAGCCGCGGTCCGCCCTCGGCACCCCCACGCCGGAAGCACTCCAAGTGGAAGGAATCCTTCCGCCTGCCGCGGAGGAAGATCCGGGTCAAGGGGGGAGGGCCGGACCTCCGCTCCCCAGCGCGCCTTTTACAAAAAGGCGGTGGCGGTGTTCGGCTGCGTCGGGCTCTCTTTGCGCTCGAGCGAGGGCTTTTTCGTTCTCTGCGCGGCGGAGGCGCAGCTCTCGCAGCAGTCAGGGCGCTGAGCGGACGTCGGAGCTGCCTGGTCCTTCCGCGCGCCCTCCCCCCTCCCTGGGGCGGACCTGCGTCCCCCAGTCGCAACGTGCCGTTCTCGGGGCCGTTGTCTGTCGTGAGGTGATTTCCTGTCCCCACCGTGGAGGCGCGCGGGGCATGGAGCGGGTGACTGTGCTCGCGACGTGTCCCGTGGCTTGGCGTCGCCGTCTCCCGAGGGAGGGAGGTGCCGGTCCCCGCGATGGGCGGGCTGGGCGTGGATGGGGCACGGTGTCTCCTGGTTGTGCCGTCGGCGTGTAACGGTCGCTGAAAGCCTGCTTCTCCTTGGTATCGCTTTCCCCCTAGGAGCGAGAAGGATGGATGAAGCCGCCGGGGATCTGAAGCAAGCGCTCCCAAACGTGTGTGACAATGTTCAAATACATGTGGAAGTTCATCAGAAATCAAGCAGGTCTCTCTGATCAGAACTCGCTGCAACCTGTGTCTGTTGCTTTTTGTCCTTGTGCTGTGTGCCTACAAGAGTGCACAGTGCTCTGCTCTAACTTCTCTGTGCTCCCATGGGTTTCCACACACGTGCCTCTTCCTAAGGTCAAACAAACCCATTTCTCGCTGCTTCTCCTTATGCATCATGTGATCTAGTCTCATAATCAAGTTGGTAGCCAGATTCTGGGCTTAATCCGGTATATCATTGTCTCTTGTACAGCAGAGCCCAAAACTGCGCACAGTATTCCAGATGTGGTCTTATGAACAGCCAGTAGAGGGAAAGAATCACTTTCCCTAACATTTGCACTCTCGCTAGCACAGCCTAAAATAAGCTTGGCTTTATTTGTAGCAGGGGCACACTGCTGACTCATTGCCAACTTGTCTACCAGTACCCCTGCGTCCTTTTCTGCAAAGCTGCTTTTCATCCAGTTGGCCTCTGGACTGTACTGTTGTCTGGGCAGGAGATGGAAAGACAAGATTTCATGCTTATTTTTGTTGAATTTCAAGAGGTTTCAGTCGAATGATATCTCCAACCTGCAGAGGTCCCTCTGAATGGCAGCCCTGCTCTCTAGTGTACTGTCAGCTCTCCCTGCTTTGGTGTTATCCATAAACTTGCTGCAGTTGCTTTCCATCCCATTGTCCAGGGTGTAAATGAAGATGTAAAAACGGTGTTGGTCCCAATATTGACAGCACCACCTTTCCCTGTCTGACTTACTGGCAGCTCTGCTCTGTCTTTATACTACTAATCACAACCCTTTGAGCTGGACAGTCCAGCCACCTTGTCCATTGATCAGATCCTTTTCTTAACAATTTGGCTATCTGGATAGTATGGGAGAGTGTGTCCAAGGTGTTGCTAAAATCAAAGTGTAAAATATCCACTGCTCTCTTTTTGTCAGGCTTAAAAAGACAAGGAATTGGGAATTTGCATTGGGAATTCATCAGTGAAATTGCAAAATTATGTTAAAGCTTTTCTGAAATCTTGAAAGGGTATTCCTTTTCCTGTAGTTTTTGTCTCTTCTGGAATTCTCCTTATAGCATGTCCCCATCCTGAGGTATCAGCTGTCCTCAGACATGTAAGCATAATAGAGCTTCCAAGCTAAGTTCAGTCTAGTAGCTTGGCTGTGAGATTTTCTGTTTTTCCTAGTGAAGCACATTAACATTGCATAACTGATTTCTGTTCTTGAAATCTAGCTGTGTCCCTTGATATGACTGCAAACAGCAAATAATATTCTTTGGCTTGTGTCTTTTACTGCACAAATTAAAAACAAGTATCAAACTTGTTGCTTTTGCTAACAAGCTGAATTTGGTAGGGGTTTCTGCAGAATGTTATCGGGGGGGGGTTGAGTGGGTTTTGGTTTTTTTGTGTGGGTTTGTTTTTGGGGGGGGATTTGGTTTTTTTGTTTGTTTTTTTGTGAGATGGAAGCTGTTTTCCATGTAGGCTTAGTCTATGAAATAAAGCACTCCGATACTAGTTCGTGATTCTTTATAAATGTTAGTGCTGTAAATAATGCTGTTTCTTTCTTGTTAGTGTGGCCAAGAAAGAAGATATCAGGATGAGTGTCTTAAAGCTGTTGAACAGACATAACATCGTGTTTGGTGATTACAAGTGGACAGAGTTTGACGATGGTTTCCTTAACAGCAATGTGCAGTCCGTGTCAATTGTGGATACAGAGCTGAAACTGAAGGACAGACAGGTATTCACAGTCAATGTACAGCTCTGTTTGTATGCCTGTGAACTAGTTGTAGGTAGACTAGTAATAGCCTAAGGACAAGGTCTACAGGACAATGTAGTATCTTTTGTTAGACCGACTGGTATAACCAGGAAAAGGTGGCTAAGTTTTTGGGCCTGTACCCATTGGTAAGGTCTGAAACACAAGCAGTAGGCTTCAAAGCTGAATGCCAGCTGAGAGCTGTAACTTTCTTATCTTATAATTAGCTTTGAATGAGAAATATGATGTATTGAAAGTCTTTTTTATGTGCATTCTAGCCTATTGACTTGAGCAAAAGCAGCCTTTGTCTTCATATTTTTCATCTGAATGAAGAAGGACCAAGCTCTGAAAACCTGGAAGAAGAGAATGAGGATATCATTGCAGCTAACCACTGGGTGCTGCCAGCAGGTACCATGTGATATTTCTGGAAGGTCTAGAGCAATTACAATGAAAGAAAATCTTGGAAAGGCTAAAAATGTTTATAGGGTTACCTGTTAAAGTATTATTTGTATACATTGTTTAACTTTGTCCTTTGTCAATGGAATCAATATATTTGGACTTTTTTTTTATGGTTTTGACTGAGCTACTACAGGTGATTCCACAACACGTCATTTATTTCTGTAATACTTGTGGATGGGTGGAAGTAACTGGTCTTGTGGAATAAAATGTATAGTCATAACCAGAAGCATGCAAATTTTTAACCCTGCAAGCTGCATTCCAAATTTTTTATTTGGAGACCCACAAGAAACTCATCAGCTTAAACATTCATTTTCCAGAGCCAACTGCTGGCTTCCATCCCCCAAGACAGTGCTGCTCTTGTATTTCGAACAAACAAACAAAGAGATTTAGAGTCCTCAAGAGTGTCTTCTGAAAAGAAGAATAAGGCTTTGCTCTGCAAGAGAGTGTGGCCTGCCTGTTACTATTCTGTGCTTAGGGAAGTTGGATTCTGCACCTGGAAGAAGTATAGGTGTGAGCTTAAGCTCAAAGAGACAGTGATTCGGAGATGTTTCTTGCTCTTTCCATGTTGTGAAAAGCCTAACTATCCATTACATTTCTCTTTGGGAAGAATTCAGTCTGATACTTTGACATTACTCCCATATTATTGTGGTTTATAATTGTTCAGTCTTCTTTGCTTTTCTTTGCTGAAAGCTAGAAACTAACTGCTAGAAATGATTAATAACCAAATCACAACGTTCGTTTTTTGTGCATTATTCAGCTACATGCTTTTTTTGTCCTCTGCATGTTGACATTAAACAAAAAAGCTAAATGATAAAATTGGGCTTAGAACCTTCCTCCCACTCCAACTTTTCATAGCTCTCTATCCTGGGGAAATGTAGGTCCATCCCCTATTGAGGGTGGAAAGAATGATCTTCTTCCTTTCATGTTAAGAAATTAAGAAGATTAATTTCTCCTCACAATTATTTGAGGAAACGGAAGTTGTGAAACTACTGAATTTGTCTGTCAGAAAGTAGCTTTTGCATTTTGAGAAAAATAACTCATGTGGTTTCTTCCATGTATTTTAGTTGCTCTAGTCTATCTGTTCTTAACCTTTAATTTTAGTTGAAAATAATTTGAAAACTGCTTTGTGCTGCAATGATAGATTACAAGTTCCCAGATTGATTTATACTAAACAAGTATATCATATATTGCTTTTGCAGCTGAATTCCATGGCCTTTGGGAAAGTCTCATATATGACACTGAAGTAAAATCACACGTAAGTTGAAAATGAGTAACAACTAAAATTGATTGAGGTTAAGAAAGAGTTGAAACGTAGCCTGTTTGAAGTTTGCTGCAACCCATGGAGAAGTTATTTGGAAATCACCAGCTCAAAAAAATCTCTATGTACATACTTCTTTGATGTACGCTTAACAAAAGAAGGCAGAGCTGACGTTTTGAGATTAAACGCCATATCTCAGACGTATATCAATGTGTACTACTGTGAAGTCAGCTTTGCAGACAATCTCCGTTTCCCTGTGAAACTGGGTTCTGTGATGCTCATGCCACAAATTATAAAAAATTTCTTCATATGCATTGGATTATTTTACAGAAATCAGAAGTTTAACAGCTGGAGGTGTTGTTTTGGTAGCAACTTACAACTTCTCAGAAGATTTTCACTTTTGCTTTAGGCATATTCATCAGCCTGCTTGAAGAAAACAACGAATGTTCTGTAGAACAGCGTAGAAATTCACTTTATTAAAATAGTGCACCTTGTTTCAAGGCTCATTAATTGCATGTTTTTCTAGAAGGGGAGAAGAAAATTGGTGGAAAAAAATAACTTCAAAGAGGCTTAGAAAAAAAATGTATGCAGCATTCTTTGAAATTGATTCTATATTTCTCCATTGTGAAGGTCCCAAAAAAAATCTGTTGTGTCTTTGGTGTGGGTTTTTTTTAATGATAAGGCAATTTTGGTGACTTGCTATCACTAGAAGAGAAGTGTGTTGCTATCAGCTGTACTTGCAGTGCTTCCCTTCTGCTGGCACTCTTGTTACCTTGCAGTAAACTGGCTGAGGAAACTAAATCACTGAAGTGTTAAACTTATTGTGTGATGGGCTAATTTCCATCAGTTGGTCCACTGTGACCACAGCTAAGGGTCATGTAACAGAAGTGGTGGGTGCAGGCTAGGCAGAAGGGAATGGGAGTTTAACTGTGTGTTTCTGGCACCAGCTAGACATTTCATTGGTTTATCAGTAATGTCAGCCAGCACTGTTACTGTTGATACAAATGCACATTGAATGATTTGACTAGAGTGCTCTCCCACTTGAATGCTGGTTAAGACAGTCAGAAGAAACAAACTAGTTCCATGGGGTCATTTTCTAGTTTGAAGATTCTGTGCATTCATCAAAGGTTGCAATAACTGCCAGAGCATGTAGAACTGTGATACTATAATCTGAAATTTAGTAATTGTGATGTAAGTAAAAACCACAATTTCTCTTACAGCAGTACTCATTAAGATGTTTATCATGCTTGTTAAAAAAAATATGCTTCTACCTGAAGTTTTTGGGCATACATAACTAAATCATTAGCTTGTTTGTAATACCATAGATATAGTATTCTCACTTAAGTCTTTATAGCCATCTATAGTAAAGCAAAACATTCCAGTGATTGTACTTCTTCATTTAAAAGGTAAACATCAATTAACACACCAATGTTTGTCTGATTTGTGGAACTGTTTTCCAAATCATCTGTGAAATGACAAGACTATTTAGTTAGACTTAATGATTTACTAAATAACAGCAAGTCGATCACTGTTGACTGTAAGTGTATGGTGGTAGAAACAAGTGGTAGCTTTTAATGACTAAAAGTAGAACTATTTAACTTCTGTAAAAGTAATTGTGATTAATTTTCTTTAAACCGTGGAACTGGCTGGGTATGGTTGAGTTCTACAGACTCTGAAATGGTTGCTGTGAATTTTCAAAACAGTACAGTCAGTATTGATATAATATTGAAAAACATGCTGGATGAAGTTCAGTTTTTTGCTGTTGCATAATTGCTCCATCCTGGGCATGAGATATTGCAGGAATACTGTTGTATTGTCCTATTAACATATATGGATCAAAAGTACATTACAGGTAACCACAACAGAAAATAATATTGTATCAGGTGGTATTATAGCTAAAAATCAGTATAGATTCACACCTGAGGTTCATATGTATTTTGTTGAAAGAGTTCTCTACTTTCTAATTCTAGATAATTCTCAATTTAAGTAGCATTATTTTTGGAAGCAAACATTCAGGAAAGTACATGTAACTTCCCTTATTTGCAAGGATAACCAATCTACAAATTCCTTACAGTAGGTCATACAAATGCTTCGGTAGAAAGGAACTAAAATATGACAGGAAACGCTTTGTGTGATGGGTTGACAACAAACTGAACAAACGTATAGCTGTATAACATATAAACAGGACCTGGAGTCTGAGTCTTTGACTCTGTGCTTGGGCAGCTTGTGTTTTAAAGACATACTATAAGTGGGATGATGGAAAATGAAAATAATTTCACTTCCTTAAAGCATTTAATTTATTTATGTAAAAGTTCTGGAACTGCATTTGTGCCCAGTACATGTTATTCTTTTTCCTGAGGGCAAGAAGGAAGTGAGTTTCCAGGCTTTGCAGGAAGAAAATCTGCCTATAACTAAAAGACATGAGCCCATTTTTTTTGTTGTTGTTAAAAGTACACAATAGACATAATTAGGAGATGGCTTTTATTTGTAACTGTATTTGCTGATATGTCTCTAATCTGTGTGTCTCTCTTTCTCCTCTTCAATTAGCTACTTGATTATGTGACGACAACATTACTATTTTCTGACAAAAACGTTGACAGCAACCTGGTATCGTGGAACAGAGTTGTTTTGCTGCATGGTAAAAATGATCTGTCTTAAACCAAGTAGATTCACTGGCCATGTGTTTATACTTTCCTTCTGGAAAAACTTGTATTGCACTTCTGTGTAGTGAAATTAGATGATCCAAAAGCAGCAGAGAAGTATTCTGTCTATAATACAAATTTAGATGAAATGTGATGTCAGAATCAAATCAATGTTCACATGTACTATGTTTTGTAGGAATTTAAATTCTAAAACTTATAATGTGGTGACAACAGTATTTTTTTATTTTCATTTTTAAGAGATATTACTGCTTTTTTTGCAGATATTGAGGCCATTAGGAGCCATATATTAGTTACAGTTCTGTCACATTATTAAAATTTTTAGTTGTGGCTTTATAAAAACTTCTGAGGAAACTGGGAAATCAGTCTGTGTGTTGTGTTAACACTGTGTGTTCTGTTGCCAAGTATGAAGGTAGTACTCTCACTAATTTAGTTACTACTATTTCAGTGAAGATGTAATCTTCAGCCAGTCCTAGCTTGCTGTGGAGGTAATACCATAAACAAGATTAACATCAACCAAATCCATTTTCTTGCAAAATGCAGCTTGCATTGATTAATTAAAATTTTGTCATCAAGACTAGTATTCAAAAAAGGTCATAGTGGAAATGTTTGTTTTGAGCATTGATTATACTTAAGTTATAACTATCAGTTTAGAAGGTGCAGGATGTTTTTGTTTGGAAAACTATTTATTTTAGGCTGTTAACAATATGTTTATGATACGTATACTTAATTTTAGTAATGAGCTCATTATTGTGATCAAAAGAAGTTAATACTGGGAACTCTACAACTGTTGTAGTGCAAAATACATTTATGCTATAATGGCAGTACTAGCTTTGAATGAAAGTACTGTCATATGGTTGATGTTGTCAGTTTGTTTAGCACCCATATATCATCTTCCATACATTCATACTGTGTTTAACTATGCTTGTACTTGTCTGTTTGGAGAAAGTTGGTGTGGCTCTTACATAGGGTGTCAAGCCAGAACCAAAGTGTTTGTCCCAGAGCATACTTCTAAGATGTTCTGGGTTGCCCCAAGGTAGAGATTTCTGGGAAAGTGGACAGCTGATCACACTGGGCATGATGTGTTTTCTGTTTTGCATGTTAGAAGAATATGTTTCAGGAAGATACAAGTTTAAGCATAGCACTGATTTTTGAGAGTGCGTAAGCCTTGTTACGGTAATGCACTTTGCTTCTGTGATTGTTGAGTATTTTAACTTTATGGTGTCTATATACAAGCTATTGCACTAACTATACTAATAATGGAAAATTATATAAATTCAAAGCTCAGCTCTAGGACTGTAACGGAGTAAGCAATCTTCTCAAAGTATCCTGGTGTTCACAATCATTGTCTGCTGTGGTTTTATTCTACTATTAATGCTGTAATGAAATACAGTAGTTAAAAAGACATTACATGTCATTAAAAATCTGATACAGATTCTGTGTAATGCATGTATTTGATTTCAAACCAGGCCCTCCTGGAACTGGGAAAACCTCTCTCTGTAGAGCATTGGCTCAGAAGCTGACAATTCGACTGTCATACAGGTGATAATTTTTGGAATTTTTTCACTTTAGTCTACTATTGTTAATTGTAATTTTTCAGTAGCCCAAAGACATTTAATATTTGATTTCAAGTAACTGGTACCAAGTGCTATTGTTTGTAGCTTTTTTTATAGTGCACCTGGCTAGAAATAAAATTGATCTGATAGAGAGACTGGCTAGGATATTTTAATGCCTTTCAATATATGTAATTATTTGTGCCCAGGTATGTAAAACAAATTCCAGTGGTGATACAGTAATTTGTTTGTGCTTACATTGTACATCAATGAATATTAAATGACAAAGGATCACAAAGTATCAAGCCTGTTATTTATATCTTCATGTTCAAGAAAGCCTTTTTTTAATAGGTAGTGATTTTGTAACCAATTTGTTTTGTATTTGGATAGTCTGAATGCCACAGAGGTCAGTCTGTATATCAGACAAGTAATATGAGTTAGCCTTTAACTTCATAGCAACTTAACAAATTTATATAAAAAAATAAATGTTATAGAAAATACTAGGTATAACACAAATAATGTTTAATTATTGGAGTGATCTGACTGGAGCCCAATCTGAATTTATGATAAACATGGGCAGTGTGGTTGAGTTTTTTTTGTCCTAAGGATATCCATGCAGAGCTAAGTAAATAAGCTTCATGCTTTTTTATGTGTTCTTGCTATACTGCTGAACAAAATCTTATAGGAACAGAAGAATGAGGCTATTAGCATGGTAACTGTTACTTGAACTATATTAAAATAGCATCTGTTCTATTGAAGGAATTCTGGTAGCAATTTAATACAAAGAATTCTAGTGAGACGTGTTTCTAGAAATGACAACTCAAATCAGGTATTATGTTTGGAAAAATAAGTAATTTAAAGTACTAATTCACAGAATTCTATGGTTGAAATGGAAGGAATGAGACGGAAGTTAATGATGTCAATGACTTTTATTTGCAGTAGAGTTGATGCTTCTTTTTCCCTTCATATTTTAGGTATAGGTATGGACAGTTAATTGAGATAAACAGCCATAGCCTTTTCTCTAAATGGTTTTCTGAGGTATGTATTGATATAGCTAATTAAGTAGACTGTTCTGGATATTACACTGTTTCTGTTGAGCTTGTTTCATAAAATGTGTGTGCATTGAAGATTACTTAGAATAATTAATGTGTTTAGGAACACTTAAATAGAAGCTATATTAGTAAGTTACTTTAAAAAACAGATATTTCTATATTTAGACTAAGACTTGGAAAGTTGTGTGATATGGAACTAGTTAAACATACACATATGGTGTCTTTCTAGAGTGGCAAGCTTGTAACCAAGATGTTCCAGAAGATTCAAGAGTTAATCGATGACAAAGATGCTCTTGTATTTGTACTGATTGATGAGGTATGATTCTGTTAGTGTTGATGTACATAAAATTTAGCAGAAAGTAAATTGATGGGAGAGAACTGTGATAATGCTCATTAGTAAAGAACAATAAAAGCATATTTATGCTTTTTTGTAAGTTATGTAACTTCGTGCAGATGAGTGAATTTTTATCTTGACTGCTGCAGATTTGAGAGATTTTGGAGGAACACAGTGTGATTCAGCAGGCAGATTCCAGCTGAAAATGGAGTGAAACATTTCCTGGTAGAACTTCCCTTGCTGCTATGAGTTTACAAGTAGAATATTGTTTTGAACTCCAAAGTAGCCTAGATTTGTATTAATTGCACTCTTTACATATGCTGTAAAGCTCTAAAAAGTATTATTATGATTCAGTTCATTGTCTAGATTCTCTTCAGACTTGCATACATAAGCAACTTAGTAAGTATGTACCTTATTCACTTTGTTATATTAGAGCTCCTCTGGGGAAGCTCACTCTAAATTCAATGTATTCATTATACTGGGGGGGGTGTGTGTGTCCCCACCACCCCTGAAATTTAATTAAAATGAAAACCAGCCTCTGTTCTGCTGTCTAAACAGGAATCTCACTCATTGCACTTTGCTTCCTTGACATTCCCTTCCCTCTCCTTGTAAATTCCTACTTAACAAAAGATTCTGAAGGTGAAATTTTAGATACCGGACACAAGGATCTGAAGATGTATTGTCTGGGTTATTTGCTTGCTGCCAGCACTCCACATGTGCAATCTTTTATGGTTTTTTGGTGTTTGGTGATTTTCTTTAATTGTTTTTTTGTTTGTTTGGTTAATTGGTTTGGTTTTTTGTAGGTGGAAAGCCTCACAGCAGCCCGAAGTGCCTTCAAGGCAGGCACAGAGCCTTCAGATGCTATTCGTGTGGTGAATGCTGTACTGACACAAATAGATCAGATTAAAAGGTAAACTCATATTATTGCAACAGCAAAAGATAATTGACAATTTCAGGATTCCTGCTAAATGTTGTTCCCTACTTGGAATACTAAACCAAATTGGTTAGTGAGCTATTCGTTGTTAATAGTGCTAATTGTGAAAAGAAATAGGAGTAATCCAACAAAATATTTTGCACATAACTGGGTGAACAATCAAATCTACAGATGGTATACTTCTTTTAAAGCTAGGGAGAGATACAGGACAGATGGTCATGATATTTGCTTTGAGAGACAAGAATAAGATCAATGAAGAATTCATTCATTATTTACAGCTTCTGGATGGTAATCTAAAGCAGACTTGCACAACACATGGCTTAGAAGCAATTGTTAATGATGCTTCATCCACTTTGCATGCTGGATTTAGTGCAGCAGACCATCTCTTGTTTTATTCCTGCCACTACCCTCCCCTTTTTGGGCATGCTTGGCTCTGTTCACAGAAAGAAAGGTGCCCTAGTATTTGGCCCTGTCTTGTGGCTAATCAAAGGTAAGTGGCTTTTAAGTAAAGTTTTTATTAAAACTTTACTTAAGTAAAAGTTCACAGGATTCATTGAGAAATAGCTATGGTTAAGAATGTTCTTTCAATATTTCTTAGAGCAAGGAGATGTTACTTCTCTTCTAAGCTCACTTGAATGTCATCCGTGGTTAGAATGTGTCACATTGCCAGTTAAACTATATAATTTCTACTGAATTGAAATGGAAAACATGTAGATGAAAGGTTGGGTTTTTTTTTGTGGCAGAAGCTATGCCAGTAGGCTCTAGATAGTTAATGTGTATCACTTCTAAAATAGGGTTAGAGAAACTTTGGACACTTGAGAAACAGCTGAAAGAAAGAGACCATGCGTTGAAATAGATTGGTGATAACTGGCCAAGAGCTTCAGATCATTTAATGTAATTGCTGGCTGACAGGAGTGATATGACTGCTTATTGCATGAAATGGCTTGAGTCATAACAAGGAAGGTATTAACTTGCCAGTCACAAAAGGAAATAATTTTTGTACATGTAACCTAAAAATATGCTTTTATCTTGAAGGTATCCCAATGTAGTTATCCTGACTACTTCAAATATTACGGAGAAAATTGACATGGCCTTTGTAGACCGGGCTGACATAAAGCAATACATTGGACCTCCATCCACTGCAGCAATATTTAGAATATATCTTTCTTGCTTGGAAGAACTGATGAAGGTAATATTTTGAAAGCAAGACTGTAAAATGTCCTGTTTTAATAAATTTTACATTTTAATCATACTTCCTAAATAACAAAAATACACAAATTTCATTCCTTCACTGTATTTCCGTTCTTACTGTAGACTTTAATTTTGAAGGTATTTATGTTTTTCATACAACAGAGTATAATTCTTCTTTCTAGTGTCAAATAATATATCCTCGACAGCAGCTCCTGACACTCAGAGAGCTAGAGATGATAGGCTTCGTAGAAAATAATGTGTCACGGTTAAGCCTTGTACTAAAAGGAATCTCAAGGTAAGATTCTGAAATTCTGCATTTTACATATATATATGTGTGTGTGTATAAGGAGTTGTGGAATGATGTGAAAAGTAATTGAATTTCATAACAGTTAAAGTTCTGAAACATCTCAATTTTTTTTGGTTAGGGTTAGTGCAAAACCTTTCAGGGGACAAAAAGTAGAAGCGATCAGGATTTGCCAACATTTCTTCGTCTCGGATCTGGTTTGGCTTAGTACTGCTTCTAGTTTCTACTTTGCCCTTTGAAGTGTTCTTGACAAATTGCAGGCTGGATTAGTGAGATGCCTTAGGTTTCAGTGGATATTGTGAATTGTAATGCAGTTTAGCAGAAATAGCATTGGCCTTAGTTTCTGCTAAAAAAAATGTCTTGGAATGCCTTGCCATCTACTAAGCCAGTTTTTAGCATCAAGATATATGTGGACAGAAGCAAAGGGGAAAGGAGTGAAGTGTAAATGGAGAGTGTTATGATTTGCTGAGTATGCTAGTAGAGCACATAGTCTTTCATTGCAGCATAACAATTCTTGAAGCAGTAAAAATGATATTCACAGTATCATGCAATTTTTTTCCAAAGTGCTGGTTCCTATGGAATAAAATAAAATAGCATTCATAAAGTCAGGAAAGTGTGTTTTCCTTCTGTTCCTGAAGTATGCACTCTTAGCCAGTGAGGAGTGGAGTAAAACCAAGTGAATTTTTCCAGTCATAGAGGTTTGGGTTCTACATACAGAGTGGTGCTTGGAGGAGATGGAAAAATATATCAAGTAGGTGAGGTAAAGGAAGCTGTGTGTAAATGGTGGGAAGAAGGGGGTAAGCAGTGGCTGTGAGTGGCTGTCCAGCCTTCAAAACAAATTTTTCAAGTCCTTCCAAGAGTGGATGGGAGGTTATCTCTGTATCATAAACTTTCCGCGTAGACATTCCCGCAAATTCATGAGATACGGCACAGTGATGTGAAGGGCATGATGTAAACTTTGGCAGGCAAATGTGACTATGCTGTTTCTATACCCTTGCTTGCTTTTCTGTACTGTATAGCCTCCCATAGGCTCAGGTTGTCTGTTCACTTCCTGCTTCTGCTAAAAGTGCTCAAGTGACCTGCTGAATTGAGTTGAGTTTTTTTAGAGCAACCTATGGGAGAAACACAGAAAAAAGGAAAGGTCTTCTTTTAAGAGTGGATATTTAGTATTTAAGCAGCACTTGTCTCTGTTTTACTGTAGAAGAAGTGAAGGTCTTAGTGGCCGGGTCCTGAGAAAACTTCCTTTCCTAGCACATGCACTTTATATTCAAGTAAGTTTATGCTATTCATTATATTTTGGTTTGTTTTGAGACAGCTGGTAAGATATTTGGACACTGCCTGAAGATTGTGCCTAAATCTCTCTTTTAATCTAAATTGCACTGTTTCTGCAGCTTTGTAGGTTGAAACAATTCTGAGCTGCCCATAACTTAAAATGAGATTGAAGATGACAGGTGGGATTGACCTGTCCAACAGCACTCTACTTCTAATTAAATGTTCTAACACAACATTGGTATTGGTCCTCTGTTAATTTCTTGCTGAAAGAAAACCCTCTGCCACTTTTTTAACAAATTATTGTTATTTATAACCTTTTTTTGAAGCAAGTCCACAGTAATAGTGATTCACTCAAGACTTTGCATAGCTTGACTTTGACTTTACTATGCTATCGGGTTTAAAATAAACCTGAAGTTTTATGTTTTGTAGCATTTTGAAAATTTTGTAATTCAGAAATCAGATATTTCTCTTTTAAACACTGTGATTTGTATGCAAAATATTATGTATGCCTATTGCTGTAGTGTGTCTAAATATGTTCTCTTATTTTCAGTCCCCCAGTGTTACAATGACAACGTTTCTTCAGGCTCTTTCACTTGCAGTAGACAAACAATTTGAAGAAAGAAAGAAACTTGCAGACTGTGTGTGATACTCTATGGTTTTATAGTTGTCTGTATTGTTAACACTGAAAACTACATATTTTTCATACAAACTGTGCAACTTCTGTGTATCTGTAAAATAGATTGTCAAGACCTTAAACCTGGAATGCCTAGTTTTTCAAAACATTTGTTAATAAACAATTAAGAAATTTTACAGTATATTTTTCAAAAGCTTTATTTCAAATACCAGTAAGAGGATTGTAAAAAATTCTTGCTAAAAGTCAGTTCTTATCTTTTGCAGTTATTAAAAGTGGCAGACTTCTGTTCCTTGTTTCTTGATCACTAGCTTTTTATCCATGCATCAGTTGTTATTCTTCTGATTTCTTTTATATTTTTCATAGCAATAGAAATTCAGTCTTCGGATCTAATACTTCTGCCATAAAAGCACTATCTGTCATTGCTTCTGAAATAACAAGCATGCAACTGGGAAGGATTTAAAGTGCTCAGTGATGGCCCAGACCTTTTATACTGACATGTCTTTATCTTGACATTTAATACCAAGTATTAATTTTTTTAATTACATCAGATTCAAAAGTTTAAAATCAAGAGATCACTTAATTGTATTTTGTAATACTACTTTTTTGTGTTGTTGCAAGAATGTGAACCAGAGTGGACCATGTTTTCTCACTGAAAAGTAGCTACAATGTGTAAGAAAGGTTCTTTAAAATGCATGAAGTTTGGTTTTGTTTTGGTTTATAAACAAAACAAAGACGTTACAAATCATCTGTGGAGAAAAGTATTTTTTAGTGCAAAAATATGCATCCAGTTCCTAAAGGAACATAGTCAACTTTTATTTGGTAAATACATATACTATATAATACTGGTTACAAAACTGTCAACTCTTTCTTTTGTATTTACAAGTATTTTAGCTGCAGTCAGCTGAAAGAATTAAATGTTAGGGGAGTTTCCAGATTAGAAGTTTAATTTTTCTTAGATAAAGATAGTGAGATTCAAGTTGATGATACTAGTTAATGCATGCCTCCTAGCTGATGGTATTGGAAATACT
>VZTL01026500.1:2648-17460 GCA_013400535.1 Scopus umbretta
TCCCGGCGCCGCCGCCGCTCCCCGCCGTGGGTCTGCCGCTTCCCCGGGCCCCGCCGCGGGGCGAGGGGTGCTCCCCGACCCCCCTGGCCCCGCTCGCCGCAGCTGCAAAGGCGAAGCACCCTCTCCTCGACCCTCTTCTGGCGAGGGGAGAGGGATCCGCGGGGGGGATATCTGGGAGCGCCCGGAGGAGCTGTAGGAAATTTCCTCCCTCCGAGAGAAGACGAAGCGAAGGGGGTAGATGCTGTGCTTCAGGGAGAAGGAGTTCCCCGCCAGGATCGCCTCCGTACTTCAGCGATCAAGAGTTCTCCGCGAGCGTCGCCTTCCTCGCGTGCGGGGAAATCGGGCTGATATTTCAGCAGCAAAGCTGCTGGGAGGGAGGGAGGATCGCCGCGATAAGCTGCGAGACGTCACCCCCTGGCCCTGTCCTCCTGGGCCGAATTCGGGTGATCGCGTCGAAAACCGCTAATAAGGGGAGAAAATGCTGTCCTGCGTTGGGACTGCAGCTCGGCGTGCCCGCGGCTCGTCTCACCCCTCTGGTACTTTGGGATCGAATTCTTTAGAACCGAGCAGAGGGAAACCCGTGTGGCTTCCCAGATGCAGCAAACTAATCCTTATGTGTCAGTATATGTATTTACCTCTTCTCTGTCATTTGGGTTATTTATCTCTTTTTATTAAGTCGTAGCAAACCTAATAGTTCTTTATTTTGAGACGCCTGATCATGCTGAAAGGAAACAACTTACATCGATTTCTTCTGCGTCCGCGTACTGCTAGTTTCAAACTGTTTTATTATCGTTGCCGTTGCTCTGAAAACGCTAACTGCGCTCTTAAAACGCGGGTCACCTGGGAGCAGGTCGCCCGTGCCACTGAAACGCCGGCCGATAAAGCGTGCAAAAGCGGAAAGCCTGGGACCATGCGAGCGTGCGCCGCTGGGAACTGCGGCAACCCCTGAAGCCGGCGGGATTTGGGAACTCGATTTTACCAAGAAGTTGTTAGGTGTGAATATCATTTAGTCTGCCTTCCAGTTTTCCGCGCGGGAGCCGGTGCTCTTGGCGCCGCAGGCCCTCGCGGTCCCGGCACCCCCCCAGCAGCGCCCGCCCCAGCCTTGGGGTGCCCCACGTCGTCAGCTCATCCGTGGCCTGAATCCCTGAGATTAGTCCCGGATTAGGCGGTCGCGATGGATCCGCGGGTCCTCGCTGTCGGCGCGGCGCTGCGGACGGGGAGGCTGGAGGGAATCGCCTCTCCTGGGTGTCCAGCGGGCGCAGCTGGAGATCCGAGTGGGTGCGTTTCGGCGCTGGTGCTGGCCAGGGTGGATGGGACGCTGGAGGGGAGCACCCCAGGTACTGACCACTGCCACCAGATGCTGCTGTTGTCGCTGCTACGGAGGATCTTAAGGCAGCGGGAGGAAGAAAGGAAGTGACTTGCCCTTTTCTGCTATTCAGGGCTCTTGTTTTTTCCTTCTTCTTCTTCTTCTTCTTCTTCTTCTTCTTCTTCTTCTTTTCTTTTCCGAGTTATCAAATGTCATTTGTTTATGCGCAGTGGTGCACGTTTGTCTGTGGGATGAGGCTGCTGGAACGAAGCCAGAGCTGAAATGAGTTGACTTTGTTTTCCTGGCCGAGTGCAGGTATAACGGTTGTAACTTCGGCATCGAAACGTGGCCCGGTGCGGAGCGGGCGGTGGTATCGCCTGCTGCCTTTTGCAGCCTTGGCTTCGGAGAACTTCTGCGGCCGGCGTGGGGTGGCGTACGGCTGAAGATCGCCACCGGCACGCTTTTATCTTGTGCCCGCTATGGAGAGCGCTGCCTGAGCACGCCTGCTTCCTCGGAGCCGCATGGGACCCTCCGGGAATCTCCAAAAACTCACACCGGTCCCAACCCCATTGCTCCTGTCCGGTGGCTCGGCCCGGAGCCGGGCTAAGACGGTGTCTGCCTCAAAACATTTCCACTTTCAAAAGCTACAGAGTGGGGTGGGGTGGAGTGGAAAATTCAGAAGTTCTTCCACTGTCGCGTGCGGGTATCCTGGATGAAATCCAGCTCTAGGGAGGACCTGGGCAAGGAGCGCGTACAGGCTCTTCGCTGTCCTCCTGCTTCGCTGGGTTTAGGGAGGGGCTTTAAAGCCCTTTGGTTTAAAGGGCTTGTGCTGTTCAGGTTCGGCTTTTTTTTTTTTTTCCTTCTCCCAAAGGGCTGCTTGTTTATTTATTTATTTAGGGGGGTAGGCAGAGGAGCCGGGAAGGAGCGCGCAGTGTCACTCTGTATAAATAACTCGCCGAGAGCACGGCAGAGCTCTGCCCGCGCGCCCCGCGCCAGCCAGCTTGCCGGGGAGATGCGCTTTAGCCCAAAGCCTCCCCAAACGTTCGTGCAATTGTTTTCTGTGCTTACTGAACGTGATAACGTTACCGTGAGGTCTCCCACCTCGCCTGCGCGCTGCAGTAAGCCACACTTTCTCTTGGCAGCTACAGAAGTGCCTGCCGGGTATCAGCATTTCCATTTTTAAAAGGACAAGGGGTGTTTAGGGGGATAATGACACGGGAGCGTACGTTCAGCTGAGACCTCCCCACAAGAGGGGCGTTTGCGCCCTTTCTTTAACCGCTTTCTGGAGCATCCCTGTTTTCCCTCGAAGGACTGGCCACCGGGTGGGACCGGTGGGGGGGAGCGAGGGGCTGGACACCCATGGGTGGAGAGCGGGGTCCCTTGTGCCCCGGCAGGCGGGGTGAGAAGGAGCCTTCCCCTCTGCTGACTGCGTTTGGTGAGGAGTTTTGGGGCATGCTGGTGGCATTGGAGAAAGGATTCCCCACGTAAACCAGTCCCCATCACGGGTGACCTCCTACGGAGAAGCTTGCCATGGCAGGTGGGAAGAGGAGCCAGCCCCAAACTTCCCGGTGCCCGGGGAGCTGCCGCTCACAGCCTGGCGGACTGATGCTCCTTGGCAGGATTTTTAGGGTTACACTGGGCTCAGCCGAAGGCCAGAAGGAGCGACACCTTCCCGAAGCCCCCCGAAAGCTTCCCTAAGGGCACGCTGCAACGAGCGTTTCCCACGCCGGTGTGCTGGCCCCTCGCCTCCTTCCCGTGGGACGGATCCAGGACCTGCTCTGTCGTCGGGACTGCACAGGCTGCGCACCGCTTGTGCGTTAGGCTGTGCCGGCACAGCGGCCACGAGGGACTGGGGAGGTTCGGCTGAAAGTGGTGCCGTCTCTGCAAGAGCCCTCGCCCAGACCGCGACACCCGTCTCGGTCGCTGGCCACCGGAGCACCTACCTCCGTTTCAGATTCCTCTTTTACATCGGGGTCCAAAGCCCCTTCTTCCGTCCCCTCTGGCCTTTTTCCTGGGACATTGGTACCTGCTGCAGACCCCCCTCCTGCTCCCTCGCTGGGGAAGCGGAGCTGTCACGGTGTCTCGCCGCTGCCTGCGTGTTGCGATGGTGTTACAGGGGCGAGGCGGCGTGTTCCTGCCCCTCGTGAGGGGATTGCTGGTCCGTGGCGGCATGTCTTCGCATCCCCCCCAGCTGCTTCGTGAAAATTTGGGGATTTTTCCCTCTTAAACTCTAGGAAGACCCTTGGCATTTGTGTTTCACAATAAGTAAACTATGGGAAAAAAGCACAGGGTTTGGTAACACAGGGGCTCGTTCTGCTCTTAGCAGAGCCTTAGCGACGTGATCTAATATGCTGTCTTGTATACCAGCATGAAAGGGTTTTCCCAGAGCTTAAATTCTGTGGGTCCACGAAGTACAGGAGGGGGTTTTTCATTCCTAGCCTAGGCAAAATTGCTTTTGCAAGGCAGGCAGACGGCAGGAATCCTGCCTGAGCACAGTACGGCACGCTCTTTCACGCGGCGTATGCAGTGATGCTGTGCTGTGAGGCACGAGGAATAATCCTGCTCCCTTCTCCCTAGGGGCAAATTTGGGGAGTGAATTAACATCCCTCTATTCTTCCCGCAAAAAAGAAAGTTAAATACGGTTTCTTCTTACTTGCTTCTGGTGTATCGGTGATCAGACTTGGTTAGCACGATGCCTAATTTCCACTTAGGGCAATGATTGATGGGGAGGAGGAGGAGGAGGACCACCCAGCCTGGGAATACCTAATCCTTGCAGAGCAAGCACGCTGCTGTGACACTGGGAGTGCCCGTGGTCCTTGGGAACCTCCGGCAGTTAACGGGAGATACGTGCTGGGCAGCCCCCTTTTAACCCTGTAGCATTTCGGTAGGATTCAACCGTACCATCAAAACTTGTCCCGAATCCTTCTAATGGGGCTCCGTGGCTTTGCATCTCCAGACGCACCCCATGTCTTGCCTTTCAGGCTGATAAATTGGCAAAAACTGTTTCGCCAATACACCGTCATAAATTATGGATAATTAAAATCTGCTAGTCATGAGATGAGTATTAATCTGCAACCAATGCTCTCTTCTTTTAAGAACCCTTCAGAAATGGGATCTGAGCTGCTGGTATGAGCCCGGGTCGATGTAGCAAATGCGTTTCTGTGGAACATTCTGTTTTGTTTTGACTTTTACCATAAATTGTACACTGTAGTGATAAACACGGTCCCTTTTTCATCGTTCCAGAACTGCTTTGCCATTCTGGAAGATAAAATATATTCTTTTCCTTTCTACTTTCTAAGCCAACTCTGTTTTGAAGTAGCATAAATCTTTCTTTGGAGATGGAGGATTTTGGATGGGGAACAAAGTCAGGCAAATTTTTAATTTGGGGCCCATTTTATTCTCATTTGGCAGGCAGCTCCTGTTGATTTGCAAATGTGGATTTTTTTAAACCCTCAATATGGGCGAGGGCTTCCTCTGGAAAGTGTTTGAGCTACTCAGTGGGACAGCCCTGCGTTCTGCAGAGCGATCTTTGATGGGTTGCACAGCAGAAAGCCTTTGACGGTCCGTTTTACCTTGGGCTTTAAGTCAGGGATTGGGAGCTCAATAACGAGTGTCCATCCATTCACAGAAATTGTTGTTCTCTCTGTATGCGCAGAGGGAAGGCTTTAATCTGGTTGTTTTTGGAACGATGGAGATATTTTGAAGGCTGGTCTGACTTGTATATAACATGTTTTGTTAGGGCCACTTCTGAATAACCTTGTCATGGGCCTGACCCACGAAAGCCTCTGTAGCAGAGGAGGCATCGAGAGATCAACATTTTGCAAGTTTCTCTGATTTCTTTGTGGTACTTCGAATCAACTATAAACACTGGCCCCTAAATCAGTAGCCCAAAGCCTATTGCGTGTTGCCCCGCTGTGACCACGGGGTGAGTCCATGAACAGCCCTGGACTTGTTCTGTACACCTGAGCTTGCAACAGGCACCAGGATGGGTTTGTGCATCCGGAATGGGGACAACATTCTGCTGATGGATTGTATTTTGCTTCTAACAGACCGGAGCATCCTACAGCTTGCGTAGCGCGTGGCTGCCGCTCGCTGCGGGGCGGTGGGCAGAGCTCCTGTAACCCCGGCAGAGCTCTTTCGGGGGCTCTGCTTTTGCTGGTTGTAAGAACGGGCGCTGTCGGCTGCTTTCCTGGTGGTGGTTGTCACCGTCGTGATATTTCTCCGGCATTTGAAGAAAAATCTCTATTTTCATTCTGCCTTCACTTTGCATCTCTCTGACGCTGGGTGCAAGGAGCAGGAGGTGAGGACCGCTCCGCCGCTGCATGTGGGCTGGCCGAGCAGGAGCGTGCTGTGAAGGGGGAGTGTTATCCCCTCTAGGTGCACAATTTTTCCTTATTACCTTTGTCCTTATCCGGGGTTTTGGGGGGTTTTATTTATTTATTTATTTATTTACAGAATGAGCTCTGAATGCCTTTACCACAAGTTGGGTTACATCTTTCGGTATAAATGAAGCATATAATTGTGTTTTCCTAACAGCTCTACGTTAAAAATAAGATATTGTGCTGCTAATGTGTTTTCTTTGACAAGTTTCCATCCAGCGAGTGCAAGGCTTCTGTCTGAAGCTGTGGCTTCTGAAGGCGTACCACCTTCTCTGCCTCTTCTTTATATTTTATTCCGCATTTCTAAAGTCGGGGTAAAGTGTTAGCGTGATTCCAGCTCTGGTACCATTAACTCCTAATTGGACGTTTGAGCTCTACTGTTCCACCTTCGTGATTTCAACACACACGTTTTCATATAATTAAAGCTTATACTTGGGGATGCACAGTTCAGCTGTGGGGAAATCTCGCAACAAAACTTACTGAAACAGCACTAATCAAACCATTCTTTAAAAAAAAAAAAAAGTGATTGAAAACAGTGTTAAATTGTCTGGTTTTGCAGTTATATGACCAGAATTAAATATTTTAACCATCTGCATTCCCCCCCCCCCCTTTCTATTGTTTCCCTCTGGTGGTTTTGTTCTGATGGATGCCATTTCTTCTTTGAAAAATGGCATCGGCTGCTGCGTCGCCTGCAGGCGAAATCTTTGCATTATGCCACAGAATATCTCTCCGCCGCCGTAATCTTTTGCATAGATTGGTTGACCTCTGCAGATATAATTAAATCTCTTCCTGACGACTGTGCGATTTCAGTTCAGCTCTGTGGCGAATGTAACTGTTAGGTAAGTGTTAAATTAGGGCCCTGGACCAGTAGTTGTTATTATGGAAAGATTATTTGAGCATCGGTTTGTGCTGGTTGCCAGACGCGGCTTCTGAGGAGCCTTATCTGCAGAAATCGGGAGACTCTTGGTCTGAGGCAGTTTCTTGACCTCTAATTATAGCCTGGACACAGGAGGCTGGATTGTGTGACTGTTTAAAATGTAGATTTTTTTTTTTTTTTCCCCGTTGGTTTAAGAACCCAGCCTCTTGCTCTCATGGTGTGTTGGTTGTGGTTTGCTTCCCCCCCCCGCCACTGTGTTTCCAAGGATCTGATAACCTAGCAGGAGCTAGCAAAGGGGGGCAGCAGTAGGGGACCCTATTCCCAAGCAGGGCGGATGGTAAAACTTGCTGCGGCTCTGCCCTGAGCCTCTCCCGGCTCCCGGTGTGCATGGTGGCTGCCCCGCGGCTGAAGCCACCAGCCCTGCGGAGAAGGCGTGGGGCAGCCCCAGCACCCCCGTGCTCGGGGGGCATGGAGGAGCGAGCACCGGGCGCGCTGGCACGTGCCACCCTCGCCTCCGGTGGCAGGCCACCGTCCCTCTCTGTCGCCCAGCTTGTATCTTCCCTTGGGACCGGGGCTGCCCCTGCCCCGTGGATCCTGTTCCACGTTGGCGGCGGCGAGGAGCGCTTTTTTTTATCGGATTAGCTGGATCACATTAGCAGGTTTTTCTTCCCACAAAACCTACCGATGACTCAGAGTTTCCATTCCCGTCTGGACTCATCAGGGAGGCTCCGTCCCCTTTCTCCCCGGCTGTCTGCCTGCACACCATGCTCCTCCTCTCCTCTCTGCTTTAGAGAAAACCATCATCTTCCTCTTTATCTTCCTCTTCTTCTCCTTCTGCTTGCCGGGTGGAGCCTGCACTCGCCTGTGGTCAGGGTTGGGAGATAAGGGCTGTGTTGCGGCGCTGCCATTTATCCTCCGCGTGAACTGGCCTAGGGCTCCATCGCCTTAAGCAGCAGGTCATTTTGGGGCACCCCAGGCATTTGGTGGTGATTTTAATGAACAATTGGAGCCATCCTGGGCACGAGCGTCCGTTGCAGGAGACCCAGGTACCTGGAGAGGTGCAAGCAGAGCCCAGGGCACCCCAAAAATCTTCTCTCTCTGAAGATGTGGACCTCCACGTGTATGCCTATGAAAGAATGTCACCTTTCCAGCCTGATTCACCCAGCTGGTCGGTGAATAAACCTGATTCACCAGGTTTATTCCCTGAGCATCTCCTCCCTCTCCCTGGGAAGGTGGTAGAGCTGTGTGTCTCGTTAGGAGTTCTTAAGCCATTAGAAGACCTTCCAATGCAATGGGTTTAATGTGAAGGATGACCTTGCGTAGTGGAGGAGATGGGGCAGGTGGTGGTAAGGGAGAGCTTGGCCTCACGTGGAGCGGGTCTCACAGCAGCTCGCTGTCCGTGCGGGGATCTGGTGGACCTCAGTCCTGTTCCTGTGCAGGCTGAGCTCCGTTCTCCCCCAAAAACTGGTCTCTGGCTCAGCGATGAGCTGTTTCGTTCCACCTCTACCATCCCCTTCCCTTTACACCAAGGGGAAGGTGCTGCCAGGGCCCCAGGGACCTTCAGGGCACTGCAGTCAAGGGGGGGATGACAACGTGGGGATGCCGAAGGTTGGCTTATCCGAGTCCAGCGCTGCTGCGCCCGCAGAGGTGTTCCTGGGCCTCGGGTCTGCCTGGCTGATGCCGCTTGCTAGCTCCAACTTTTTCTTTCATTGCTTACAGTTACTGAACCCTAAAATAAAGGCAATTTTTTGTTTTCTCTGTCAAAAAATAACAAGTTAGATCCATTCCATGTTTCTCATTTTTCATGGGTGCTTCTCTGAGCAGTGGGTTTTTACACGGTGAGCCGTCTCAGCACAGCGTGCCTGCCGTGGAAGAATGATGTATTTTTAGGGAATTCGTTTCTAGTTCCTAGTGTCAGAAGAAGGGCAGTATGCCCCGGAGTCCTTAGTGAAAAGGAGAGCAACTCTGACAGCGTGGAAATGAGATTTGTGAAAACTTTAGAGGAAGTTTTATATGGAAACGCTTAATTGAATTATCTCGGTTTGTCCCAGCTTATGCAGTGGTGGGCGCAAGAAAGCGTTTGGATGTCATCTGAAGAAGAAAAAGCAGAAATTCGGGGGGGGTGGAACATGAACCGCAGAAGCTGGGGCTTGTTGTAGCACTGGGAAGTAGTGTTCCTCCTGATAGGATCCTCCTCTGTTTGTCCCTGTTAAACCCAGGGAGGCAACTTTCCCCCTGATGTGTTATCTTGTCTCTAAATAGCATTCAAAGGAGAAGAAGAATGTGCTGTTAAAAATATCAAACTTTTGGGAATGGCTGGCAGACTTTACCACTGATAAGCATTGTTGATTGAAGATCAAACAGCCCTTGAAAGCAGCAGAAAAACCTTCCAACAAGCGCCGTGGATCTAACCCTGCAGCCAGACAGTGAGGTCACGCAGGCTTCAATCCGTGTATATTTAGGAACCTGCACTGGAATTACAGTCTGGTCTCCTCTACCCCAGACGGATGTTGGCGACACGGTGGTTTTAAACCTGATAAATCTGTTAAAGCTGAGAACAACAATTATTAGATGCCAAGAGAACCAGAGTCATGTTTTCATTATTAGGTGGTAGTTTTATATTCCGCGCCCCCCGCCTTAAGATAAAGAGTCTGCCGGGGAGGAACGACTCCAGGTCATCAAGTGAACTGAAGACTAGCGGCACGTGTTTTTTAATTAATCGACAACCTGCATTTCTGTGTCAAGGTGGCAAATTAATTGTGGGCGGCCGTCTGTTTGCAAACCAGATAGTTCTGTCGTGGCTGTGCCAAGGCGTACATGTGGAGCATTTAACTGTTTGATTTAAATCGGAGCAGAGTGTGGGCTTTATGAAAACTCTATCGAATCAGTTTTTCCACTTAAGGGTTGGGCTTTGAAAAGGGGAAAAATGTTAACGAAATGGTCTTTTGAGCTTCCTAAACTTGCAGCCCTGTAAGTAAGGTGGTTGGCATGTAGTGACTTTCTTTTGGGGGAGGCCAAACCCTGGTGGGAATAACAATATGTAACTTCAGTCGTCTGTGGAAGTGGGGCACCAAATTTGTGCGAGAGCGCAAATGAAACAAATACGCGTTTAAAATCGTAAAATAGCTTAGGCCGGAAGGGACCTCTGGAAGTGTATTTAAAATAATTGCAGTAGGACCTTCTGGGATTGAGATGGCAGGAGAGAAAAATATCAATATACAGCCCATACCAACTACGAGCTGTGGATTTTCTGCTCTGATACGGTGAGAGTCTCAGCGGTGACTGCTACAATCAAATGCTAAATAGGAAATTTGTAATAAAAAGGGCTTTAGTTAGAATTAATAAAATGTGAAATGCCTCATTCCTTGGAAAACACGCGGTATTGACTGAGATTTAGAAACATGTCCTGTAGGAGCAGGGATCCAGATCGCAGGCTCCAGAGCTGGCTCCGGCATCCTTTCCCTGCGTGTGTTACTATTCCTATCAGAGTGCAGGGTTTCATTTATTTTATTTTTTTGGCTGGGAAGGTCACAGCGTGCAAGTCTGAGAGGAAATCAGTGAAGAGCTGGAAACCAGGGCCGCCTCGTACAGAGTTATCATCTGCTTCTCCTGTGCCTGCACCTCGCCGTGCCGTGCGTGGCAGCGCGATGCCGCCCACGCGGGCGACTGCCCTGCTCCGGGGCTGCGCTGGAGTCGCACGGAGTCCCTTTGTAATGGTCCCGCTGTGTCCAGCTGAACCGAAAGCCTGTCTTCGTTTTGATGTTGGTAGTATCTAAGGACCAACTTCCTGAACGTGAGGTGCTGCGTGCTAAGCCTATGTGATAGGGAAGAACGTGCCCCGTTTCAACTATAACTGTTGGGTCCTCTATAAGCTCCCAGAGCAGAGACCGAGTACTGAATTTCGGGGAATATAGGCAGGACCTACATGGAAAGATGTGATAGTCGTTATCAGAATAGGATGCTCGTATAACAGGCAAATCCAAGGTTATAATGGAAACTTATTTCAGATTTGGATCAAGTTTGATTCATTTTAAGTCCTTCTATCCAGAGCTGTCCTCCACAAGCTGCATGTGGTGCCGTAGATGCATTTTCCATTTGCAGGAAAGCTGTGCTCTGAGTTAATTGGGAAATGTGGATTTTGACATCCTCTTGTCTTGTGGAATTGTCTCACGATGTTCTGAAGCTCCAGTGGAGCTTCTCATTTGCCCCGGAGTTGGACATCTTGGGTAGCTCAGAGGCAGGAAGAGCGTGCTGCTGGATCTGGGGCTTTAGCTTGTGTCACTGCCATCGTGCCGTGAGCATGGGGATGGTGCCAGCTTGGAAGGGATCCTCTGCTTGGCAAAAAAAGGTCTCAAGAGCAAGCTGCCTCCTTGCTTAGCACAGTTAAGCAGGAAGGCTGCGGGACCTGGAGCTTTCTGAAGAGCTGCTATGGCTCTTCCCATCTCTAGGTCACCAGGCCAGAGTGCCGAGGGACCAGACCTCCTCAGATGCTGCGAAACAGGGCCGGTGGTTGCCGGCCTCCTCTCCGAACGTGGGCGTGCACGTCACGGCTGCTGCCAGTGGCACGGACAGCAGGACGAGGGCTAGCTGGGCCACCTGAAACCGGTGGCCTCTCATCCCTTTGGCCAGAGCCAGAGCCACTGGAGAAGCCAAGGGGGAGATCCAGCCTTCTTTAGGGTTTCTGCTCTCTTTGTTTGGGGCTAACCACGACCTCCGACACGACTAGCCCAGCAAGATCCAGGCTGAACTGGCTTAAAAATTACAACGTGAAGTTTGCGTGATTGAACGCTTCCGAGCACGCCGCCCGCCGCTGTCGGTGCTTTGCCCGATGCAGCGGCGGAGCCGGGCTCCGCAGGGCTGGTTAGCCGAGGCGATCAGCGCCTTGGGTCCTTGCCCAGGCGTCGCTGAGCTCTGCAATTAGCGTCCCGGGGCCGGAGGCGGCTCGGCAGGAGCTGCTCAGACCTCACAGCTTGGAGCCCTGCGTGAGACGGCTTTCCCTTCGCTGTGTTTCAGTGGCGCAGGCTTGGCTGGAGTGTCTTAATAAAGGAGAAAGCTTAGTCCGACGGGGGTGGGAAGGAGGTGAAAAAGGAAAGCTTAATTCCCTGCTCATCTCGGCTGTGATTCCCGCTTCATTTCCCCTTGCGGAGGTTTCCTCTCTTTCCTCCCTGTTGTCCAAGTGTTGCTTCTGTTGCATTTGTTATTTATTTTCTTTTTAGCCTGGGGGCTGCTGCGAGAGGTGTCTCTTTGCTCCGCCGGCTGTTCCTGATGCTTCGTTTTCCTTGCTAATACCAATTGTTTCTGCCAAAATCGTTCGGTGGTGTTATGTAAACCTAGAATCACACGCTAACGCTCTAATCCGGGCGCTCTTAAACACACGGGATCGGATTCGCCCCCGCGCTGCCTCCGCTGCCGTCAGGCACGTTGTGCCCGGGGGTCCCCTTGGCTCAGCCGCCACCGGGGGTGGGATGCCCCTGGTCACGGCATCCACAGCCGTCCGAGCCAATGTCGCCGTTGCTTGCTGGTAGTTTTAGTGGGAGGCATGAAAACACCCTGTAAGTCACTCAGGGCTGGGATTTAAGCTGTTCGTAGAGCGTGGCACCTGCACAGCAAAGCTTGTTTTTTTGGCACCGGGGTCTGTGTTTCTGCCGTTGAGTTGGCGGCAGCGTTGGGGGATGCGACGTGCGTGGTTCCACGCTGGCACCAAAAAGTGGCTTGCTGCATCTCCGCCCCGTCGCTGCCCACGGGCCAGGGCAAAGCCTGCCTGTGCAGTCCCCGTGCTCGCCGCCAGCCAGCCGATGGGCCTCGAGCTCCTGGGGCACCTTCGTGGAGATACCGTGTTCCTGCAGAGCGTGGGCCCTCCTCTGAAGCGCGCACGCTGTCTCAGTGGCAACCAGTTGTTTACCTGGAAAAGTGGTACTAGCAAAGCTCTTGATGAATTTCCAAGTGCTGCTTAATGTGATTTGGCAGCCAGAATTATTTAAAACAAAAAAAAAAAAAAAAAAGAGAGAGAGATCCACCATTGGTGTGTGCCCAGCCTCTTCCCCATATACTCCACTGTTTTTGAGAGATTAAAAAGAGATTAAATCCTGCTGAGTTGGCAGGTGATGCTGATGAATGTTTGGAGGGGATTAGGGTAAATCCATTCGTCCTCCTGATTTAGCTCAAGATTTGAATTCATTGATAAAATTTGCCCAGGTTACATCTCTGAAACCTCCTCTGAGCCAGTGAATCTGCAGAGGTGTAAGTGAAGGCAGAACTTGTTAATGGAGCAGAAAGGCTAATGCATTAACCTTTATAAGGTTGATGAATGCTGAAGATAGCTGTACATCTATTCCTGTCGCAGTGTCCAATTAATCCGCACTGCCACAGAATTAAAAGGTGCCTGGGCTTGCTCCTGGGCTGGGGGAAGCTGGCCTGGTGCTCCTGCTGCGCTGCAGCGGGGCTGTGAGACGCTCTCCAACAACCAACCTGCGTGCGCAGGACGCCGTGTGCATGTGTCACTTGAGTTTCAGCTGAAAAACGCCGTCTCTCAAACTAGGGATGAAGTGGAATGGGTGCAGCTATGCTTTGGGGTGCAGGGGCTAGATCCAGCCAAAGCTGTGTTGGTGTCCTGGCTGCTGTTTTTCCTTCTCTGGTGGCATGGCAGCGGGACGGGAGGTTCAAGAGGATGTACTTGGCAGCCTCCAGCAGCTCTTGGACCTTCTGGTGTACCTGCATGCATCCTACAGCACAAGCACAGGGATGGCAGGACTCCAGAGCGTGCTCCTATAAGGTACACCCCAGCGTATCAAAAAGGTTGTCTTCAGAGGAGCACTGAGGCCTGCTGAGTTGCCATTTGGGCCGAGGACCAGCGCTGTGACTCGCACCAGCAGTACGTAGTGCCCTGTGCTGAGCATCCTGCTGGGGCGGCAGGAGAGAGCGCAGCACGGCAGCAGTTCCAAGGATCCGTTCAGCACAAGGCTCAGCAACAGCACCCAGCAGCTGTCCTGGTGGTGGGAGAAATGGGAATAGTCTTCACTACTACTTCTCTGTGTTGTGCATAGTCAAATTAAGTTCTTGAGGACCAAAAAGACCTGCTGTGAGAGCACAGGGGGTGCAGTGGTGGAGCCTCCACCCTGGAAGAGCTTTATAAGCTAGGGCGGCGCACCGCAGGGTGTTTGCTGCTGGAGATCTGCACTGCCCATGGCATCCGCAGGAGATGATGAGGCAGAGAGAGGAGAAAGCTTTGGGCAAAGCGACTTTGGCATTTTTGGCTTTTGGAGAAGAGCAGCTTGCACCTGCAGCCCTGTTTGGAGCCCTTACCCTGGGACTGCTTGTGCGAGAGGCTTGCGGAGTGGCTTGGCCATCACAGGATTTCATACCACCTGCAAACCTGTGCCCACCTCCGAGTTTCCCTGCAAAGAAATAACCACCGGACTAGTGACAGGGCCAGCTTTGGGATGCTTCAGAGAAGGTGAGCCTGTAAGCAGCAGGTGTCTTCATGCTGCTTAGCGAAGCCGACACTTCAAAAATCACCTGGATGCACGTAAAGTTGCGTATAGATCTCTTTGACCAAAGAGACCCAACGTGCTCATGCAAAGCCTGTCTTGGAAGCCCGGGGAACCTCAGAGCATGGTGGACCCAACGTACGGATTCACAGTAATCGCTCAATAAATTTGCGGTAACTCCGGAGGTGCAAGAGACAGCTGGTGTGTGTCTGATGTGTCTGCTCACTTCAAAGCCCGTTAGGCTGCAGCTGCGAAGGGAATCCAGCGAAAGTTGGCTGCTGCTGCGGAGCTCTTTGCTCTCTGTAATTTGATGGCTTGTATATCTCATGAAAGAGAGCGCTGTTAATGCTAGCGCAGGCCAGGTGCACTTATCCTCAGTGTGATCGGAAGTTCCAGGCTCTGTAAAACAGGACTGAAGTCAGAGATGATCTGAGCAAGTAGTATCGTGGCATGGAGGATACAAGGATCGGGCTCGCTCCCTGGGGAGCAAATCTGTTTGCTTCCTCTGAGTCGCTTTGGGTTTATACAGCTATAGCAGCAAACACAGACCCCTCCCGATCCTTGTAGATGCTGGTGGGATGGGTAGGAAAAATGAAGCCCACTGGTAAGCCACAGGCATCTAGGAATACTTTCAAGGATGTAATACTTGGGAATAATTAAGAAATAACATTATTTTTTTTCCCCCACTGGGTCATTGGAATATACCCTTTTCTAGAAAGCCGGGGGAAAGAGAGCTTGAAATTGAATATTGGGAAAAATTTCT